>CAKOES020000569.1:0-23432 GCA_933207985.1 Pelobates cultripes
ACTGCCTTGCTATAGCTGAGAACACTGGCATGTGGAGTATATCTGCAGCTCCCGCCTAAAGACGAGCAGGATCCAGTCCATGGCCATGTGCTTTGGGAGCCTTGTGGGTGCGAGAGTTTTAGTCATGTAGCTCCAATACATAAATATTCTGGATGCCATGCAGCATGCTCAAAATGTCTGTGTGGGAGAAGTTTAATTAGGTTTCTTACATCAGTGTTGCCTTTTGACCAAATAATTGTCAGTGATTGTGAGTTCCACAATGTGATATCATACCCCAAAACCTGTAATGTATAAGAGCACCAAATGGGAGCAGGAGGGAATTCTCCTGCTCCCCCAATATCCAGGAAAAATGGAAGCTGGGAGGTTGCAAACACATTACAGAGTCAGGCAAGCAGGACATGGTGGATTTTACACACTAATGAGCGTGTATTGTGGGTTTAAAAACTATTTGCAACCATTATTTAGATAATTGGTACCTTAATGAATTTTACTTCTACTGAATACAAATATTGGAATTGTTCCAAAGAGTCCATTGGAAGTGCTACGGAATTTGCTGCTATATAAATAATAAAATAATAATAATAACAACCATTGAAAGTCATAGTAGTATATATTTTAATGGTTTTATATTTTAGGATTTGGTAACACCTTCTCCTACACAGAGGAAAGCTACAGTAGAAATCTATAGGAGAGATGTGAAGGTAGCAGGGTAGTATGTGTGCAATGTAAGTTTTGCCAAATGTTTATGTCACATCACACCAACTAACTAGGCACTGTATGGTTTGTGGTGAAGCTTGAAGGTCAGCCTCCTTTCTGATCCTGAAACTAGACTATGTGGCTCTGACCCCAGATTCTATTGCTAACCATCACATTTAAACTGGTTGAGTCATTCTATTTTTTTGTGGCTGGACTTTGGTTAAAATGTATTGAACGTCAATTGTGTGTGTTCATTTTCCTCCTCCATTCCTGCCTCTTTGCTTACAGCACTATTGTCTAGGAGAGGGTTTCTAACCAGTTCAAACTGACTGCTTTGCTACTCATTTAAGTCTCCCAAATGGCCCACAGTCCTTGTCACTATCTGTCCCCATCCTTCTTTTTCAAGTTAGCATTGAGTTCATTTATACCCTGTGTTTTTTTCCAACAAACTAGCTGTTGTCTTGTTCCTGAAAGAAACACTGTACGCATTATAATAACTTTATCCTATTGAAGTAGTTATAGTGCCTACAGTAGACCCTCTCTTGAATTAACCCCCAAAATATTTTATTTTTCCAATTAGAAAGATTGGAAACCTGGCTTTACATTGCCTTCAATGCACCTACAGTCCCCAATTCTCCTCTGTAAGGAGTATTGGATTTGATCATCATCTCAGAGACACACCTCGATGATGATGTCATGGGACACTTGGCGCTGGAGAAAAGGTAAAGTAAAATTATATTTTTAATTATTTGTAGTGCACATTTATGGGGGATAAAATAACTAGAGACATAAAAGCTATGCCCTAGGAATAGAGATGTATTTTCTTAATATTATAGTGTCCCTTTAACTAAGACTTGTCTATTGTTTAGGTATGTAGTTTTGAGAACTACTTGTCACTCTGTCCAGTGATTGGCTGATAGATGTGAGGTACTACTGAAAAAAGTCAGAATGCAGGGTGAGCAGTGTTGAGGTACCAGGTTGCAATGATAGCTCCTGGAATAACGCAAAGTCTGGAAATGAGCTCCTGCATTCCCTTTATAATTGTTATAACAATTGTAGCAAAGGAGAACACAGAAAATGTCCACATGTGTTTACTTACTAAAATTAGCTTTCACATATGTTTGTGATTTGCAAAACAACAGGTTCACTATCAATAGCTTTATTAATTGAAGGAGTTTCCTTGAGGTATAAGGGCAGTGATACTTTACAACTAGGATGTTACATAGAGAGTTTGAAATGCTGAACATCATTTGTGCAGCAAAGTAGTGGCAGCATTATTATAGCTCCTTTGAAAGAGGCAACACTTATGGGGTATTTATATATGGGTTTTGGGGGCTAATGTACACATAGAATTAGGGAGGAAGATTTAGTGTCTACGAAGATTAAGCGTTGCACTCACAGAGTTATAGTGTGAATTATCAGGATTTCAAAGTAAATTCAAATTGGCTACAATTGCAATTTGAAACCACAGCAGACTCCTCACTTTAGCTATTGTGGTCCAAAGTATAGAAATCACTTTGAATTCAGTTTGAATTATTGACAATTCAAATTATATCAACTAGTCCTATAGGTGATGTGTCCATCATAATATTCTGTATGTAATTTTCATCAACAGTTTTTATATTGATGCAACACTAAACACAGAGTATTTGATGAGAATGTATTATTAATTATTTGAAACTCACTTAAACTGGCTTGTGTTGGCTGTATGCCTATGACTATAAGTTAACTGCATTATGAAACCTTGAATAATCATTTTTCCCTATCCCACGTGACAGTTCTGTTATTAATATAAAAAAGTAAGACAGCATCAAAATAACATAAAATATACTTGCTAAATAGGCTAAGGCTAAATAGTATACTTCGAGAAAATACCTTTGGGTAAAAGAAATGTGTTGCAATAAAAATGTAAATTTAGTTAATGCATAGATTTTTGCAAAAGTTGGTTAAAACCTGGTAGTCAGCAGCTCAATTAAATTTTCAACTAGACTTATATTGCACTTAGTTTTTTATTTAATTAATTAAATATTATAGTAACATGCATTAAATTTATTTAATGTAAATGATTATATATTGTAGTCACTGTATATACCTTGTATTAATGGGCTTTGTCCTTTAACATTTGGTAGACAAAGAAGTAGTTATTAGGACCACTATAGTCACCCAGACCACTTCATCTCAATGAAGTAGTCTGGGTGAGTGGTCCTGTCATTTTAACCCTGCATTGTAAAACACTTTTAATTTTTTTATTTTAGGAACTGCAATGTTTATATTGCAAGGATAAATCCTCCACTAGTGATTGTTTTACTGACAGCTAATAGATGCACTTCGGCTGGATTGACCAAGTAAAACCTGGGAAGCGGAAGCTAATAGGAAAGCATTGAATTTAATACTTTTCTATGGAGAAGCTTGGAGGCACATGCGGCGCTCTCCAAGCATGCAAACCAAGTTCTCAATGCTCCTCTATGAGGAGTATTGGATTAGTCCATCACCGGAGGAGCCCATGTCTCCTCAAAGATGTTGTGGGAGGCTTAGAGGTTAACAGTGCCAAGGAAATCTTGGCACTGGAAAAAAGTGAGCAAAAACCTTTCTTTTCTTGGTAGGAAACGGGTCGGGAGGCACTTAACCAGATAAGGACAGGGACAGAATAGTGTTAGGAATACAGGGTTTTATGCTCCTAGTGTTATATAGTTTCTTTAAAAACTCCAATTAGGAAGTTATGTATGCTTCATTGACTAAAGGAACTGTGAAATGGAACAATATATCTTGATAATCTGCAGATTGTTAATTTACAACATGCAAATCTTCAGAGGAAATATAGCAATCAGACTGATGTAATTTTAAATCTAATAGCCATTTATTTCTGATGGCTAATTTAATTGCATTTAGGTTAATCTTCTGTTTAAACATATTGTCATATTAAGGCAATTTGTTGAGCGTTTTTAAAAGTTACACTATTTAAATAGAAAATAATTTTAAAATGTTTTTGATGTCATAGAAATATGGACATAGAATCTAAATGCTCTCAATAGTCCCTGGCCTTATCTTATACCTAGGATAACCTTATGCATAACCCACGCATGCTTAAACTCCTTCACTGTGTTATTTATTTATTTATGTGATTCTAAAATATTTTACCAGTAAGTATACATTGAGATTTCTCTAGTTTTCAAGTATGTCCTGGGTCCACAAAACATTGCATTGGTACAATAAGGTACAAGAAAATACAAAAACAATAATACTCAACATAAACAAAAATTTAACATAGAGCAGGTAGGAAATATATAATCAACCGTGACAGGTGCATTCTGTTTTGAAGTATGCAGAGAGGGATCTCTTAAAGTTAACCTCTACCATGTCATCTGGAAGGCTATTCCATGCATCCACTACCCTCTCAGTAAAGTAATACTTCCTGATGTTATTTTTAATCCTCTGATCCTCGAATTTAAGACTATGTCCTCTTGTTGTGGTAGTTTTTCTTGTTTTAAATATAGTCACCTCCTTTACTTTGTTGATTCCGTTTATGTATTTAAATGTTTCTATCATATCACCCCATCTCGTCTTTCCTCCAAGCTATGTTAAGTTCCATTAACCTTTCCTTGTAAGTTTTATCCTGCATTCCATGAACCAGTTTAGTAGTCCTTCTCTGAATTCTTTCTAAAATATCAATAGCCTTCTGGAGATACGGTCTCCAGCACTGGGTACAATACTCCAAGTGATGTCTCACCGGTGCTCTGTACAATGGCATGAGCACTTCCCTCTTTCTACTGCTAATACCTCTCCCTATACAACCAAGCATTCTGCTAGCATTTCCTGCTGCTCCATTACAGTGTCTGCCTACCTTTAAGTCATCAGAAATAATTACCCTTAAATCCCTTTCCTCAGATGTTGAGGTTAGGACTCTATCAAATATTCTGTACTCTGCCCTTGGGTTTTTACGTTCCACATGCATTATCTTGCATTTATCTACATTAAATGTCAGCTGCCACAATTTTTCTAGTTTACTTAAATCATTTGCCATTTGGCTTATCTCTCCTAGAATATCAACCACGTTACATATCTTAGTATCATCAGCACCTTCTGCAATATCACAAAATAAAAATGTTTAAGAGAATAGGTCCAAGTACAGATTCCTGAGGTACCCCACTGGTGACAAGACCATGCTTCGAATATACTCCAGTGACTACAACCCTCTGTTGCCTGTCATTCAGCCACTGCCTTACCTATTCAACAATATTGGAATCCAAACTTAAAGATTGCAGTTTATTGATAAGCCTTCTATGTGCAACAGTGTCAAAAGCCTTACTGAAATCTAGGTAAGCAATGTCTACTGCACCACCCTGATCTATAATTTTAGTTACCCAATCAAAAAAATCAATAAGATTAGTTTGGCATGATCTCCCTGAAGTAAACCCATGTTGTCTCTGATCTTGAAATCCATGTGTTTTTAGATGTTCAACAATCCTATCCTTTAACATGGTTTCCATCACTTTCCCCACTACTGAAGTAAGGCTTACTGGCCTATAGTTGCCCGACTCCTCCCTATTACCTTTCTTGTAAATGGGCACAACATTCGCTAACTTCCAATCTTCTGGGACTACTCCTGTTAACAATGATTAGTTAAATAAATCTGTTAATGGTTTTGCTAGTACACCACTAAGCTCTTTTAATAGCTTTGGGTGTATTCCATCAGGTCCCATTGACTTATTTGTCTTTACTTTTGACAGTTGAAATAGAACCTCTTCCTCTGTAAACTCACGTGTAATAAATGACTCATTTATCCTTTTTCTCAACTGAGGTCCCTTTCCTTCATTTTCATCTGTAAATACAGAACAAAAATATTCATTGAGGCAGTCAGCCTAGACCTTTATCCTCTTCTACATACCTTCCTTCTTTTGTTTTTAATCTAACTAATCCTTGTTTTACTTTTCTTTTCTCATTTATGTATCTAAAAATGTTTTGTCCCCCTTTTTTACTGACTGTGCTATTTTCTCTTCTGTGTGTGATTTGGAAGCTCTTATAACTTGCTTAGCCTCTTTCTGCCTAATCTTATAGATCATTTTGTCTCCCTCACTCTGGGTTTTTTTATAATTCCTAAATGCTAACTTTTTGTTTTTAACTATTTTGGCCACATCTGCGGAGTACCACAGTGGTTTCTTGAATTTTTTGCTTTTACTGACAAGCCTAATGCAATTTTCTGTTGCCTTCAATAGTGCAACTTTTAAATAATCCCATTTCTCTTGGACTCCATTTAAATTGCTCCAGTCTGATAATGACTCCTCTACCCATATTCTAATTTTAGAAAAGTCTGTTTTTCTAAAGTCTAAAACTTTTGTTTTTGTGTGGTGTGACTCAGTCACTGTTCTTATATTAAACCACACTGACTGATGATCACTGGATCCTAAACTTTCACCTACAGTAATATCTGACACCAAATCTCCATTTGTTAACACTAAATCTATTATGGCTTCTTCACGAGTTGTCTCCTCAATTACTTGTTTTAAAGACAATCCCAGAAGGGAGTTTAGAATATTTGTGCTCTTGGCACAAGCGGCTATTTTGGTTTTCCAGTTCATATCAAGAAGATCAAAGTCACGCGTGAGGATAACTTCCCTCTTCATTTTAGCTATTTCCTCAACTAGTAGATTATCTAACTCTTCTATTTGTCCTTGGGGCCTGTAAATCACACCTACACGAGTTACTGTGTGATTACCAAATTCTAAAGTAACCCAAAGGGACTCTATGTTCGCCTCACTAACTTTTATTAGGCTAGATTTTATCCTATCCTTTACATACAGGGCCACCCTTCCCCTTTCTTGTCTTCCCTGTCCTTTCTATATAAAGAGTACCCTGGTATTGCTATGTCCCAGTCATTTTTCTCATTATACCATGTCTCAGTAACAGCGACTAAATCTACATTATCAGTTGCCATTATTGCCACAAGTTCATAGATCTTATTCCCTAAACTGCGAGCATTTATGACTCTCAAATCATTTTTTAACACACCTGGTACAGGCACCTTCTGTCCTTGTTTTGGGGGCCAATTGGATTGATGTTTTATCACCCTTTTTCCCCCCACCCCCACTCCTAGTTTAAATACATCCTAGCAAAACCGAACTGCTCACTAAGAACATTTGTTCCCTTTTGAGAAAGATGCAAATCATCTTTTTTGTACAGTTTATTTCCATTCCATACAGAGCTATCATGAGAAATGAAGCCAAATCCTTGCTCCTGACACCATTCACCAAGCCACAAGTTAAAGTCCCTAATATGTATCCACCTGTCGTTCTGAGTGTTATGCATAGGCAGAACCGTTAAAGAATGACAGTGTGGAAGCAACCTGCCATATATCATTGGCAAAAACACAAAAAAACTTCCTTTACCTCTGAAACCTCATTGCAAGCCAAGTCATTTGTCCCTAGATGGACAAGTACATCCAATTCCCCTTCCTGCTTTGCTCGCTTAACAATTTTACGAATATGCCTCCTGTCTCTGTGAGCAGTAGCTCCGGGAAGACATCTCACAAGACCACTATTGTCCAGCTCCACACCTCTTATGATAGAATCCCCCAACAACAATTGCTTTCTATTAGGCCTCACCATAGTCTCCAAGTCTGTCTCCATAATACCATTACACTCAGTGCCTGAGCCTGTCTCCATAACACCACTACACTTGGTGCCTAAGCCTGTCTCCATAACACCATTACACTCTGAAAGTTCTGAAAATGAATTATGTAGAGCAACAGACTGTGCAATATCCCTTTTATCCACAACTCTAAGTCTACCAGATCCTACAGTAATCCATCTGCAATTCCTAGGAACGTCTCTATGGCAGTGACTTTTCAACAGTTCCAGCCTGAGTTTGTTTACCGGATAATGTACAAATCTCAGACTTCAAAAATATGATCTCCTGCCACAATATAGAGAACTGTCTACAGATTAGACAACATCCAAATCTCCAAAAAGTGGAACGTGAAACAAATGCATAACTATTACACTAAACTAAGTCTGCCACTTTAATGAGGTGAGTAATTTAACTCAAACAAATTGTAACTTTTTTTTTGTCCTACTGTATACCTCAGATTACCTACAGTTTATCTCCAGAATATCTCCAAGCACACACTTTGAAGAAGCACTAAGAAGTAGAAACCAAGCTATATTAGCCAAGCTAATGACCAAAGCCCTTATATATAATCATGTCCATAATTTGTAACATGATAGTCCATATGGATAACATGTATATAATACATGAATTGTCTGCCATATTTGTCAAAATGTAATTACTTTAGTTTTTTATTTATGATAAAAATACATGCAAGCTGAATAAAGTAGAAGAAACACAGATTTGCTGTGCTTTGCTGTCCCAACAATTATTTGCCAAATCAAACAGAACTCTATCTGTCTTCATCTCCTTGCACTAGTAAAATACTAAGAAACATTTAAAATTGACTGTGGAAACAAAAATATTTTGGTTCAACATGCAAAAAAACGTATCATACTATTGTTTTATAGTAAGCGTCAACATTACCCTGCGCACTCACTGCCAATATCAGCTGGAGAACCAGTAAAGTTTCAACATGTAATTGAAAAAAAATCTGCTGATGATGTAACCTCAAGGTCAATAAAGTGAGTATCGTTTAGTTGAATAATATCTATTAGTGTTATGCCAGTTCTACTCCTGGATTTCCTTTTTTTCCTTACTTTGCTTTTTGTTTTTGTTAGGGTTCGTTGAACGGTTGAGGTCTGGTGACTGAAGTTTGACTAAAAAAGCCAGGTTTACTATAATCTCCAAATCAGGTGATTTGAACATAATTTCCTGAAGCTATTTTAGTCTAAATATTTTCTTTTAGAATTGACCGTGTGCAAACCTAGTTCACATCATAGAAATTTACTCTTTATTTAGCAGGCTTATTCTATTTCTAGTTCACTCTGCTGCTACGATTCTGGTGTTCTGGTGTTGTGGTGTTCTGTGAAGTTATCTAGTTGTTTTACCAAGTGTTTGTTACCCTGTGTACTACTAAAAATTATAAAATTTTCCACTATCAGTTTACCATTACTAAGACTTTAACAGGACAATCTAGACACCATTACCTTTAGCTTATTAAAGTGGTTATAGTGTCTGGAGTTCCCTGGTGTTGTCTCATGGTTTTGTGTTAAATCGTTTTCACGTTTTATTAATAAATGTAAGTACGCGGACGCCCGCAGTCCACCACGTCTCTGCTGCTCAGATTGATGCTGCTGCATTATATGATCAGCAATGGGTGGCAGTAAATGACTGAGAGCATCAGCTGGCTGCTGGCAGCCTTTTGCAGCCATATTACTCGATGCTGGTATAAGATAGCATGGCAAGTTGGATAGGAACTATACCTTAACAATTCCCCAGTAAGGCTATGTTATGGGCACACGGAGACCCTCATTCAGTTACAAACCATTCAAAAATGGTTTAACAGTGAATTGAAGAACAGCACCAGGGGAGTCCAGGCACCATAAGCACTTTAATGAAATGAAGTGGTTATCGTGCCTATCTTTCCTTTAATATTGTTGTTTAACTGCTGAAAATAGTGTTTGCTGCAAAGCAATTATGGCTCAATTTTTAAGGACACATTTACAAGGTCCACACTTATGTTTAATGTTTGCATGTAATTCATGTCTGTTTGCAAGGGTATCTATCTATCTATCTATCTATCTATCTATCTATCTATCCATTTATATCTATATAATATATATATATATATATATATCTCAAAATACAGTTAGAACAAAATTACACATATATATAATTTATTTACATTTATTTATTTTTTTTATTTTATTTATTTATTGATTAGTTTTATTGTATAACTTTATAACTTCATTAGCATCATAATATATATATATATATATATATATATATATATATGTGTGTGTATATTAGTGATGTCCCGAACGGTTCGCCGAACGGTTCGCGAACGGTTCGCCACGGACTCATCATTGAGTAAACTTTGACCCTGTACCTCATAGTCAGCAGACACATTCCAGCCAATCAGCAGCAGACCCTCCCTCCCAGACCTTCCCACCTCCTGGACAGCATCCATTTTACATTCATTGTGAAGCTGCATTCTTAGTAAGCTGTCCAGGAGGTGGGAGGGACCCCCATCGTGATTGCTGGCAGGGTATCGGCACAGACAAGGTAAATCTCCAGGACAAGTCCCCATAGAACAGCCACTGCCCTTAGGGGTTCACACTCTTCACTTACAAAGCACTTCAGCAAGCAAAAGTGATATAGGCGTCTGGAGTGTCCTTTTTATGATTCATCCAGTATTAACATGTAGATAACTATCAAATATGAGATTTTAATCTTGTTTATTATAGTAAACTATTTCCTAAGACAACCCCATCTTTTGTTAAGCAATGTCTATCAAAATGTAGGAAAATAACAAAAAGTACATTTGAATAATACAGGCAAAATAATAATATATATACTGTTTCAAGAATATTTCCTGAAATTCTAGCCATCCAATTAAAATTTTACTTCCAACAATGAATGCCGTTAATGTGCTTCCACTTTACAAAACAATCAATCAAACAAACAACGAACATAACCACCCAAAAGAGTGTTTTTAAAAAAAAAAATTACAAAAAAACTTTGTCCAAAATCGCTGAGTTTCTGCTTGAGGTTTTAAAAACATTTTCCATGTTACATGTTTATGTGCAATATTCCATATGACCAAAGAGAGCAGAGAGTATTGAAATGTTATTGTATTATATTAAAAATAACATTTTCTTCCAGATGGGCTCAAAGAGCTTCACACAATAAGTCACAGGAGAAGTTAGAATTTAAGTTTACAAATACATTAGTGCTTGGTCTTTTCAAAGCAAACAAGGATTTGATTAGATTGTTTTCCAGTATTTTTCTAAAGCACCTACTTTTTATGGAAGAGAGAGTTCCACAAATGTGGATCAGCATGGTTAAAATTGCCAAATGTTTTGAAGTGGATTCATGGTTCACTCAGTTGCACTGAACTTGCTGATTGAGGTTGATCTAGATTGTATAAGACAAAGAAGACAAAGATTGTAGAAGAACTTACTGGAAACACAAATACTGTTGCAATGGCTAAAATGTAAGTATGTCTTGAGGACACTTTGTGATTTGTCAGATTAGAAACATTTCAAGCATTTAAAGATAGCCCAGCCTATTAACTGTACGTTAGAATCAAGTGGCTGTAAAAAGTCTCAGATAGGTCAGAGATGATTACAATTGACCAATTAAACTTGTCTCTTTTCATTAGCAACAAAAAATGTGAGAACTAAGAAACAGCACTTCAAATTGAGCATGATTTATTTTTATATACAAAAAAATGGGCCTGGCAATGTTTTGACAGCCCTTTTCCAGAGACACATGTGGTGTCAGATCATGCCAGATTCATCTATTTGGATGACTGAATAAACACAAGCTACCCTCTGTGCATAGCAAGAGTTACATGTAACATAAAAGTAGTCACTGAATAGAGACACAATCGTGGACAACTCTCCTTTCTCCTCCTAATTTTAAAGTAGAGTTCGAATAAACAAGGGAACCCATTAAAACCAGGGGAACATGCCAATGACCCTAGGTATTCTCTCACCCCATATAGTGTGTCATCTCGGATCCTCAGTAGCTTGGAAGATAATTGATCAATATCCCCCTGGCAATGTACTAGAGCAGGAGTAGGCAACCTTCGGCACTCCAGATGTTGTGAACTTCACATCCCAAAATGATTTCACAACCATAATGCTGTCAAAACATCATGGGAGATGTAGACCACAATATCTGAAGTGCCAAAGGTTGCCAAACACTATACTAGAGGGTAAATGGGTATAATAACTATAAACCAGAGTCATAGGGACTCTCTTAATTGGTAGCTAAGTAGACACACAACTCCTTCCACCACACAATACCTGCTTGCTATTATTAACCTTCTGTATATGAAAGGACAGGGCAGAGACAAGACATATTTTTGTTCTACTGTTTATCAAGAAGGCCTAGGAATAGTAACATTACTAATGTGGTCACAGGGGTCTCAGTTGTGACCGGGCCTGTCACTCCAGAAGGGTAGGTAAAGGGTTCATAAATAAAGTTCCCTCATACCACTCCTGTCCAGATACATCTCTAGGCAGTATAAATAGAGTACATGTCCAGGATTCAAATTTACTGTTTTTTGTGCCTCCACTATGATATTTATGTATGGATGGGATTGTGAGGCATGTGAGAGCCATATAAAACCATGTTAGAAGCACTTTGCAGGGCCCCAGCATGAAGCATAAAACAAACCTGATTTTATTACAAGACAGGGAGGCTCACATTGCATATCCCTTTCTTTACTGTCCACCAATAGCACCAAAGAATACAAAACAGTAAGACAAAAATGGCATACATAGTGATAAGCCACTCCCATACCAAGTCCCAATATAATAGTCAGCACCTCCCTACACATTTTGTCTTTCTTTGCTGCTCCACAGACTGCCCTCATGGACCCGCTGGCCAAGCTTTTTGATCTAGCTGAAAATGCCAGGGCTGATAACAGGCTAGTTGACCCGGACGAACTCCATGGTTGGGTCCAATGGGCCATCTGTATTGCAGGCAGCGTCAATGCTTCCCTATCTATGGAGCAACGTAAAACCATCCTGTTTAAGATAGAGCCGAAACTGGATAATCCCGCCCTCACTGAGGCTGGCAAGGATGCCCAAGGCCTCCTGTTTGGTGACTCCTATATTAAGGACCCTGGCCATTTTGTTGGGGCATCTACTGTCCTAGATAAAGCCCAGTCCTCCATGAGGAGGGTGTTCCAGGGACAGATCTCTACTAGGGCTGGCCGATCCAGGGGCCGACTGGTCGACCACAGCTACTTCTCTTCCTGCGGCTCGGGAAGGGGCTCCTTCAATCAGTGCTCCCACTTTGATGAGGCAAAGACCTGATCTCCCTTCTTCCCATCCTATGGTCGACCATGGCGGTCAAGGGGATTCAGAGGAGGTTCCGGTGGAAGGTGACCCTACGGTAAGCTTGACTCTTCCATATGTTTATTCTCCTGTTTGTTTAGGGGACAGACTCTGTTTTTTTTTTACCCAGCATGGGCATCTATCACATCAGACACATGGGTTCTGGACACGGTGAGGGGGTTTCACATAGAATTAGTGGGGACGGCTCGTTACATCCCTACCCCTCGACCGATCTTGTTTTTTCCTTTGGGATCGCAGGTTGATCGACAAGGAATTGACAGCCTTATGTGCAAAAGAGGCTATAGAGTTGGTGCCTCTAAGCCCGCCAGTGGTCATCAGCAATATCTTCCTGGTAGAAAAAAAGGGTAGCCAAATGCACCCGGTTATCAACCTGCATCTGCTCAATTCCAGGGTATGCTACTGACATTTTTAGATGGAGGGCATCCATCTTCTCAGGGATTTACTCCTGCACGGGGATTGGCTGGTGAAGCTAGACCTGAAAGACGCATACCTGACAGTACCAGTGCACATGACCTCCAGGGACCTCCTACGCTTCCGCTGGGGGGAAAAGCATATGGCGCTTCACCTGTCTTCCATTTGTTTCTCTTTGGTGCCTTGGTGTTTCACCAAGCTGCTACGTCCAGCTATGGCCTGGCTCCGCAGTTGAGGTGTTCGCCTTATCGTTCATCTGGACGATATTCTGCTCATGGCCCAGGTTCGCTCCGTCCTCCTGCAGCATCTGCGATGGATGGTGAATATGCTGACCTGACTGGGTTTTCTCATCAACTGGGAGAAATCTTGCCTGACACCATCCAGACGCATGAAATTCTTGGGCTTCCTTGTTAAATCGGAGGAGGATGCCTTGAGCCTACCTGCATTGAAGGTTTGGACGATCCGCAAGGAACTTCACCGGGCACTTACCAGACTGCATCTAACCCTGCGTCACTTGGCGAGACTCATCGGACTGTTGGCATCATCGATCCAGGCAGTGTTCCCGGATCCCCTCCACTATAGAGCTCTCCAGCGGTTGAAGATTGCACATCTTCGTGAGGGAGCATCATATGTGGACCTGGTATTACTGGACAGGGAAACGAAAGACAAATTGCGTTGGTGCATTCACAATCTATGTGCGTGGAACGGCAGGGCCATATTCGGATCTCAGCTGGAGTTCACCATAGACTCGGATGCAAGCCTCCATGGCTGGGGCACCCACTGCGAAGGTGTGTCCACAGGAGAGTGCTGGTCAGATAGCAAATCCAGAATGCACCTAAATGCTCTGGAGCTTCTAGCAGTATCCTTTGCAATTCAGAGTTTCGCGAAGGGGACCGCCAATGACAGCATTTGCCTACGTATGGACAACATATCGGCAGTTTGATATGTCAACCTCGTTTGGCAATGGACTTCTGGGAGTTTTGTCCAGGCAGAGTACCTACCGGTCCTGCACAATGAGAGAGTTATCTCTCAGACAGCAGCGATTGGAGATTGGATGTAGAGGTGTTTGGCACTATTTCGTCCCTTTGGAGTCCCTCTATCATAGACCTATTTGCCTCATGGCTCAACACCCAGCTGTTCCATTTTTTCAGCTGGACCCAGCCGCAGAGGCGGTGGACGCTTTCCTGCAGGATTGGCACGGACTTCTTCTCTACGCTTTCCCTCCATTTGCCATGCTTCCCAGGACACTGCTTCAGGTTTACCGCCAAGTGGTGGAGTTGATTCTCTTAACCCCGTTCTGGGGGATTCTGTCGTGGTTCCCTCAAATGCTGGAGATGGCAATAGATGTTCCCAGGTTATTGCCAATACATCCAGACCTACTTCAGAACCCAGCAGGACGTCATCATCCTCTCCTCCTGGAAGGATCCCACCTGTTGATGGCTTGACGGATTTCAGGGGACCCTAGCAGATTTCAGGAGTTTCGGAGACAACTCGGCGCCTCTTGGCGGATGCATGGGCTCCCGGAATTCAAAGATTATATGGGTCGGCTTAGAGATCTTGGGCTGGCTGGTGCCTGGCTAGGGACGTAGATCCAGTTTCAGCTCCTGTGATAGCAATTCTCCAATTCCTCATGTCTCCGTTTGAAGCTGGTCAGACCTACCGAACAATAAATGTATACAGGTCAGCCATTTCTTTGGCCCATTAGGGTTTCGAGGGCTGTCCAGCAGGACAACATCTCTTAGTGTGCCGGCTTCTGTGTGGCTCCTGCCTGTCTTGCCCACCTAGACCACGATACTCCTCTACTTGGGATGTCTCCATAGTGCTATCATTATTTGCCTCATGGCCATCTCATGCAGACATTACCTTGCGCCAATTATCAACTAAATTGGTCACACTGCTTTGTCTGGTATCCTGTAAGAGGGTTTTGGATGTTTGTGCCTTGGATTTCGACGCACCCTCCTTCACTCCTGACAGCGTGAAATAAATCCAGACGCACGAAGATTTCGATTCGATCGGGTTCTTATCTGGCCTTCCCTTAGGCTCCAGCTTTGTGCCCGGTGGCTTGTTTACGGTAATATGAGATTTGCACTAAGCTGCATTGGTCACCATCTAGGCCTCATCTTTTTCTATCCCTTCAACCTCCTTTTTCCCCAGTGATAAGTACTACCATGGCTCGTTGGTTGAAATGGGTGTTGCAACAGGCGGGAGTTGACACTTCGGAGTTTTTGAACCAATTCTGTCCAGGGTGCTTTGACCTCGTCAATGATGACCTTGGGAGCATGATTGTAGGACCTGATGAGGACAGCGGACTGGTCTCGGGAATCTACATTCGGTAAATTTTATTTTCAACAGGTGACTCGTGTTTTTTCTACGGTTGTCAGTCAACTTTGAACTTGCAATATGAGCCTACATGTCTTGTTATAAAATTACATGATTTTTCTATTACATGATGAAAAGTCATGATTTTATTAAAGACATGGAGGCGAGTTATGTCCTACCCTAGATACACTTCTGTCTTGGATTACATCTTTCCTCCCTGGTATCTTTATGTTTAGATAAGGTTTGTATTAAAGGACTACTATAGTGCCAGGAAACATACTCGTTTTCCTGGCACTATAGTGCCCTGAGGGTGCCCCCACCTTCAGGGTCCCCCTCCCGCCCAGCTCTGGGGAAAGGAAAGGGTTAAAACTTACCTTTTTTCCAGCGCCGGGCGGGAAACTCTCCTCCTCCTCTCCGCCTCCTCTCCTTCCCTTCGGCTGAATGCGCACGCGCGTCAGGAGCTGCGCGCGCATTCAGACGGTCTCATAGGAAAGCATTTACAATGCTTTCCTATGGACGCTTGCGTCTTCTCACTGTGAATTTCACAGTGAGAATCATGCAAGCGCCTCTAGCGGCTGTCAATGAGACAGCCACTAGAGGATTTGGAGGCTGGATTAACCCTATTATAAACATTGCAGTTTCTCTGAAACTGCTATGTTTATAAAAAAAAAGGGTTACTCCTAGAGGGACCTGGCACCCAGACCAGTTCATTAAGCTGAAGTGGTCTGGGTGCCTAAAGTGGTCCTTTAAGGTAAGTTGAGATATTATTGCTATAACCTTTATGGTCGGTATATATTTTGAATTTGGGTTTGTTCTTGGGTCTCATGCTCGTTTGATAAAAGGGTCTATCTCTACCTTATGATTGCACTAAGTTGCTGAAATAATTGTGTGGCTCCTGTCTATTTATGTTTCCACAGCCTAATTCGGACTGGTTTGCTGGACTCCAACTGATTATCATATAATGGAATCATCCACATTGTCAGTTTCTTGTTTCCTGTGATGGATTTGTCCCAGTTCACTGGATTGGACTCCGACTGGATTTATAGGCAGTTTTTATTGTGCGGTTGAACTGATTCCTTAGGTTCCTGTTTGAGGTTTGTTTATTGTGGTCGCATCTCCAAAGAAAGAGGAAATGTGTAGGGAGGTGCTGACTATTATACTGGGACTTGGTATGGGAGTGGTTTATCACTATGTATGCCATTTTTTCTTACTATTTTGTATTCTTGGTGGACAGTAAAGAAAGGGATATGCAATACTCGCCTCTGTGTCTTTAATAAAATCATGACTTTTCATCATGTAAGAGCAAAATCATGTAATTATATCAGAATGATTGCCTATTTTGGAAAGAGTCTTAAAGGTATGATGATCTATGTTACAAATGTAGCAATGTTGCCCTGTAAGATTCACATGAAGATTACACGGCTTAGCATCTTTTAGAATTGATATATCCAAATCCTGACAGCATAAGTACCTAAATACAGTGTTTTCCTAATAACAACACTCTGTGTCTGGAATGAACTTCACTTGGTTTCCAAAAACGTTAATAGAATTTAATTGGGTAGACATGGTGTGTTTTGGCAAAACAGACAATCAGCTAAAGCTTGAGTACAAAAGGTTAATTTTGTGAAACTAAAGAAAGACATGCATGTTTGGTTAGTTATTAGCAGTGTCTAAAATGTGATGAGATTGGAATGTAAGGAAGACTATTTGCTTAATGTCACTGAGTAAATCTTAATAAAACAGGCATGAAATTATTCACAATTATGCAGGCATGATAGAAGAATAACATAAATCTATCAAATTTAGCATTTCCACACATTACATTTTTGTTCACAAAGAAGGAAAATACACCCTCTGATGTAATATCAATTTTACAAACAAACAGAATATATATATATATATATATATAAATAACACAGAATCCAGCGCAGTCGCTTATTCACTAAACAATGATTTCAAATCATAGAGATTGAAATAGTTTTATTTAAAAACACCTAACCTAGGCAAAAAATAATGGGGGTTTAGTTACATTAAATGATCATATATTGCATAAGCCTGCCACAACGTCAATGTACCCCATTCTTGGCAGGTACTACTCTAGCAGCCTAATGCTTGCTCTTATGAGATTAATCCACTTACTTGGGAAATGCTTCCTTACTGGGACTCTCTGCAAGTCAAGGCTAAATAGGGTCCTGGAATTCCAGTGAATTTAGTGAATAAGCGAGTGCGCTGGATTCTGTATTTTATATAATTTGTCCCCAGCAGCACCCTATAATGTAAGCATGTTCAGGTGAGTGCAGCCCTCTTGGTTTCATATATATATATATATATATAAATATATATATATATATATATTCACACTGCTCAAGAAAATAAAGGGAACACTTAAACAACCCAATGTAAATCCAAGTCAATCACACTTCTGTGAAATCAAACTGTCCACTTAGGAAGCAACACTGAGTGACAATCAATTTCACATGCTGTTGTGCAAATGGGATAGACAACAGGTGGAAATTATAGGCAATTAGCAAGACACCCCAATAAAGGAGTGGTTCTGCAGGTGGTGACCACAGACCACTTCTCAGTTCCTTTGCTGCCTGGCTGATGTTTTGGTCACTTTTGAATGCTGGCGGTGCTTTCACTCTAGTGGTAGCATGAGACGGAGTCTACAACCCACACAAGTGGCTTAGGTAGTGCAGCTCATCCAGGATGGCACATCAATGTGAACTATGGCAAGAAAGTTTGCTGTGTCTGTCAGCGTAGTGTCCAGAACATGGAGGCGCTACCCAGGGCCGGATTAACATAGGGGCTGATGGAGCTGCAGCTCCAGGCCCAGGCCCATGGAATAGGCCCATTGATTTAAAAAAATATATATATATATTTATTTTTTTTAAGTTTTTTTTTTTCACACACTACTCTTAGGGATTCCACCTGGCTTTTATTTTATTGGCACAGCCAGTATTTGAGGCTGCCTGGTTGGTGCCAATATTGCAGTGATACTGACAATATAAATGTTGGTATTTTTCTCAGTATAAATGGAAATTACTCTGCAATACCAGCACTGGCCAGTAGGGGTCGCTGTATGTGGAGACAGGCAGGGATAGGAAGCTCCAGCATATCCCTCCCTGCCTATCTATACTCACTGATTTGCAGGGGTGCAGCTACAGAAAGTCCAGACAGCAACTCCCACCCTGCAGAGACAGCCCACAGCTCAGAGAAGTAAGTAATGGGGGAAAGGCAGTGTCCCCATGTCTCCCAGCCAGTGTCCCTGGTGTCTCAGTGCCCCCTAGTCTCCCAGTGCCCCCAGTCTGCCAGTGTCTCACTGTCCCCATGTCTCCTAGTGCCTCCATGTCTCTCAGTGCCTCAAGTGTCACAATGTCCCCAAGCTAGTGTCCCTAGTGTCTGTGGCCCTGGTGTCTCAGTGTCCCCATGTCTCCCAGTGCCCCCATGTCTCAATGTCCCCCAGCCAGTGTCTCTAGTATCTTTGTCCCTGGTGTCTGTGTCCCCATGTCTTCAAGTGTCCCCTATTTTCCCATTGTCCCCATGTGTCCCAGCCAGAGTCCCCTAGTCTCCCAGTGTCACTGGTGTCTCCGTGTCCCTAGGTCTCCCCATCTTCCTAGTGTCCTAGTGACATGGGGACCCTGGGATACATGGGGACACAGGGAGACATGGGGCATTGAGTCACTGATACATAGGATCACTGGAAGACCTGGGGACACGACACTAGGGGACACTGGGAGACATGGGGCACTGAGACACTGATACATAGGAACACTGAGACCTGGAGTAATCGACACATGGGGGCACTGAGTCATGAGGGCACTGGGAGACATGGGGGCACTGGGAGGAATCCATCTATACAGCAGATTTAAACTAAGTAGTTTTTTGGTGATTTTACAGCATTTTCTCTTATGTCACTCCTTATGATTTACATCATGTGATGTCACCCACACATATTTAATTATGCAAATTAGTAAGGCCAGTATGTTTTTCCAAGAAAGGTGGCAACCCTAACTACTTTTCACATACTCTTACTTAAGTATGGAAACTTAAGAGGGATGTATGGGAACAAAACTTGTGTGGACTGGTTGACAATGAATATAGCTAAAGGGACACTATAGTCACCAGAACAACTATAGCTTATTGAATTTGTTCTGGTGAGTAGAATCATTACCATCAGGCTTTTTGCTGTAAGCACTGTCTTTTCAGAGAAAATGCTGTGTTTACATTACAGCCTAGTGATAACTTCACTGGCCACTCCTCAGATGGCTGTTAGAGATCCTTCCTGGGTCATGGCTGCCTAAAATGCATCCAAACATTCAGTGTCTCCTCCGCATGCAGACACTGAACTTTCCTCATAGAGATTCATTAATTAAATTCATCTATATAAGGAGATGCTGATTGGCCAGGGCTGTGTTTGAATCATGCTGGCTCTGACCCTGATCTGCCTCTTTGTCAGTCTCTTTGTCAGTCTCAGCCAATCCTATGGGGAAGCACTGTGATTGGATCAGGCCACCACTTCTAATGATGTCAGCAGACTGCTTGTTTTTATGATTCTAATAGCATGCAGAGTTACAGCTTAAGGCTTGAATATAGTAGGATTTTGCTATATTTATGGAGGCATGAGGAGCCCAGGGGGGCTAGATGGTGGTGTTAACACTATAGGGTCATGAATTCATGTTTGTGTTCCTGACCCTATAGTGATCCTATAAGGTAATGCTGCCTTTGGTCTCTAACACTGTGGCATGTTCCCTTTCTTCTACACTCACTACATACAGCTTTTTTCTGTCCCAGACCATATACCAGGAGCTTCTGCCTGCTAGTAAGAGGGTAAGGAGACAAGTGGACCAGCGAGTGCTAGGGGACAGTCCTTAGAAAGCGTTGAGTGAGCGCATCATTAGATGCATTTATGCCAAGCTCAGGGTGCTGTCTGCATAGTATGCCCTTAGTTGGCCAGCTGCATGATTGGCAGGCAGCCTGACATGCATTCGTGCCAGGCTGGCCTTCTAATTCTTTGAGCAGACATGTCCTCTTTTTGGGCATGTTCGCCCCTTTTGGCAGGTTATGTGATTTGTGTCAGTGGCACACCCTTTTACCATGCTCATTGACTTCCTGCTTGACTGGACACTGCTGTTAGGGGTTATGGATTACTTGAAAGATGAAAACATAAATTAGTGAGAGATTAGCCCAGGGTATGTGTTTTCTTATAGCTGCTGTTTTCTTTCTCTCCAGCACCATTTCCATCAGATACATGATGACTGGGAGTGTTTTACTGTTTTCCGTCGATATGATTCTGTAATTAGGCCCGTCATAAATGTCAGCACCAGGCCCACTGGGCTCTTAATCTGGCCCTGGCACCAGGGAATAGGTTTACAGATTGCTATTCAATCTAAAATAATATGGAAACATATACAGCCTCCCAATATGAATGCCTAAACTATTAAAAGGGAAACAAATTAATAAGAAAATTCTATATCAAAACACACACCAAAATATATAAACACACCCATATCATATAAAATAATATTTCAACATATAAAAATAATATCAAAATATAATAAATATATCAAAATATTAAAATATTTTTCCAAATATTAAATCCTTTTAAAAGTGTATCCATAAATATTAAATGAAGGCCTGGTATGGTAATGCAGGAATGCTAACTAATAGGTTTACAAACCAGAAGGACCACGTATGATATTTTTACACTAAAAGTGTACCACTTTTGCACCATTTGATTTTTTTACATGGCATATCAACCTTAGCAAATACTTAATCAATTCTAGCTCAAGTCATCCGTGCATTTTCTTCGTCCATCACTCATTTGTTCTGCTATTTTACCTTATTTTAATATAAACATATTGGTGCACTGCACTTGCTGTTGACTTATGTCCATAATAGTATTATTTTTTTCTGACCTGTTGTTTGCTAAAAGTAGCTGTTTTTAATTCTTACTGGCCACACAGGTCCACAGAGTCTGTCACCGTGCCTCCCAAATAACAGAGACAACATTCCTGTTCAGGGGGCATAAATGTGTGAGATCGAACCTGCAAGGTGTGGGGGCGTTGAGGCTACAGTGTGTGGGAGGGTAGGGGGAGATATGAGATGTAGTACAGTAAGGATAATGGCTGTAAGGTGCGGAGGAGAAACAGGTTTTAGAATGTGGGGGTATCGGGACTGTAGTGTATTGGGATGAGTGCTGTAAAGGAGGGATAGGGGATATGATATGGGAATATGGGTTGTGTTAGTGGGAAAGTGCAGTAGTGGGGGATAGAAACTATGGTTGGGGGATAATTATGGGGGTCTTTGTGGTTTATTGTTTTTTGGGGGTGTGTCTGTTGTATTTGTGATGTAGTATATGTGGCATGGGGATGTTGGTTGTGTGTTTAAGGAATAGTGTGTGTGTTTGTGAGGAATATATTGTGTTTAGGGAATGTAGTGTGTGTGTGTAAGTGTAGAGTGGCTGTAGTGTGTGTGAATTTGTGAAGGTAAGAAGGGTACAGTTTATTTCTTTTTAATTAAAAAATTAAGTTTATTCTGCTTTCCAAACTTCTTACTGAGGGCCAGAGGTGCAGAGTAGAATTCCCAGGATCGCTACACACAGTAGACTGCACTAGATCTTTAATCTCTCCACTGGTCCATGAATGCACACATCAAGGCTTGAAGAATTTTGGCCCTATATAGCAGGGGAGATCCTTTGACCTACCCTGTCGGCCACGACCCATAGCCATCGGGGCTCACTGTGATTGCAGAGTGTATAGTCCAGGTCTGACACCTGCTATGATTGTACAGAAGGATACACAGAATGAAAAATAAAATCAAAGATGCAAAAAGCAAGACAAAGTGCCACTGGTTTTTTTGCATGAAAGTGCCTTTTAGCATTCACTAAAACAATCTAATCTACAGATACAGTTTGGCAAACTACCAGGTGTTTATAACGTTTTCAAATGATATATTACTGCAACCTTGTGCATGTTATAATATCTTTCTAGACAGTCATTAGAAGTGCTATAAAATATGAAGATCACAGTACTTACTAGAGGAACGTAAGTATAACATCCTCATAATAAGCTTATAAGAAATGAGGAAGATAAAATGTTTTCCTTCCCAAATCCAACCTGACTTGTATCCTTATTGTATGTTCTCACAAACATAGCCAAGTCACCTGTAACACATATATATCACACATATAGAAAAGGTAAACATCGTAATTTGGCTACGCCATAAGCAGACTAATTTGATTTGTGATGTATGAGCTTGGAATGTAGGAGAAAGTTAAGAAAAATGAAAAAAAAAAAATGTTAGAGTTAAGAAAAGCATAATAACCATCTGTAAATTTGGTTATATGAACATTTGGACTCAGCAGGTACGTGGCAGAGTAAAAATTATTTCTAAATCAATGATCCAAACAATGAGCCTATAAAGCAGTTTAAGGCTCCAGTTATAATGAAAGAATTACTGCAAAATGAATGAAAAGAATGGAAGAATGGAAGATTTTAGTCATGAAGAATTTTTTTTACATTGCATTAAATACCAGTTTAGTGGGTATTCTTTCTTTTGTGTTCTTGCAATTGTGGTCTGTAAACATGCTGTGTTTTATTCTCTAACTAGTGGACTACAGGTAATTGAAACTCAATATGCAAAATGTATACTACAATGATATTTTA
Organism: Pelobates cultripes; assembly: GCA_933207985.1. NCBI lineage: Eukaryota > Metazoa > Chordata > Amphibia > Anura > Pelobatidae > Pelobates > Pelobates cultripes. The sequence continues at coordinate 23,069 of CAKOES020000569.1, forward strand.
ACCACTTGTTATCCTCTGTTGTGAGTTTAAATCGGATTATTTTATTATATTCCACACTTTGACATTTTTTCTTAAATACTGAAAAACTAATTTCAATGCACCAGTTATGGAATAAACTGTAACACTATAAAGGTCACGAGTCCTTTAACTTATTCTTGACTCCTCCTGTTTTCTTGGCATTGTATTTATAAGTATAACAAAGGCACTAGCTATTGGACAAAGTCCACACTCCACCCTTGTGATGCAAGTGCACGGTGAAAGGTCTGCCTTTTAATAGACAAGGTGTCTAAAAATAAAACACTTCTCGTATGATTGTATTATTAAGTGCATCTCCTGCGATCACAATACAGAACTTCTCTCATAT
>CAKOES020000570.1:0-23412 GCA_933207985.1 Pelobates cultripes
CTCCTATAAGAAGGCCCAGAGAGATATGGGCTACAAGCCGCACTACAGCTGGGAAGAGTCCAAGCAACTGACCACCACATGGATGGCATCTGTGATGGCAAACCAGAAGGAGCAACTGAGAAAGAGCAATTAGTACAGAGACAGGCAACATAAATCAATGACTAAACCATCTTAAAAGACACCTACAGGGTCGGTGACAGAAGACAGATTCTGATCACTGCCAACCTGGACTCATTCAACCGAGCCGCATTCTTATCTTTTAAACAAGTTTTGTTCCAGATCTTTAGAGTGACTTGGACATAATGAGCATAAAAAGTAGACACCATCGGAGTTATTCACTAACATGAAAATTGTGGGCAATTCAGAGTGAATTTCAAAGGCCAAAATAGCTGAATTGGAACATTTCTCTAGGTCAGCTACGCTTCTCGTTCATCTATAACAGTTTTCTCCTTGAATTTCCATCAATCCTCACTAGTGAATAAACCTGTAAATTATAAATGGTGTATTAACCCTCAGAATGATGTAAACAACGTCTCTACAAGATTCTAAATGACATCATAATTTTCTGTAATATCATTCACAATGATGTCATGAAGGTCCAATAAGGATTTAGAGATATTCTGTATTAAATCAGTTTGTCTAGAATGCTTCAGAAGAATGTCCTTAGTTTATAATTTCTCTATGATTCAGAGTGATGCCATCAGTTTCTGTCCCATGCGTCACAATTCAGTCATCGTTTTGTTCTGCCATAATACGAAGTGAACGTTTACTGCTCACTGACATATAGACCGAAGCCATCAAGGTATTAAATCAGAAACCATTCACAAGCTTTCAATGGCTGCTGTTTCCTTAAATTTACATTTATCCCTTCCTGTTTTCAGAAATCAGAGATTAACCGCTTCACTTAACACATACTTATATTCCCTTATATTCATTCAGACAGAACATGCGCTGTCTGCACACAGTGATAGTATTTACTAACACAGTCTAACAAGATTATAGCATTTATTATAGATACATATAGCTCCAGAACGGACACAGACAATCGGTGTACGCGACTTGCATGTTAAAGGGACATTCTGTGCACCATAACAACTTCATCAGAATGAGAGTGGCTGAGAACTTTGTGGTTAACCCATTCATTAATGGGTATAACCGCTGGAGGTAATCTGGCGCTCAGAATCTCCTCGCACTGTGACACTTTGTCCTAAAATGAGACTCAGCGCTCAGCTCCGGACATTGAGTTAATATCACCAACTCCGCCTCTTAGATCAGTAAATTACAGAGTTAATGCTTCCTCACAAGATTCCCCACAGGAAACTTTACCTGACTACTTACCACCATTACTTACCATAAGCAGAGATTTATCAATTGTTTTCTTCATTAAATAATATACTCAGTGTATCAAGCCCTGCCAAATGTGGTTGATTACTTTAAAAAATATATAAAACTTTTCAAAACAACCTGAATCGAAGTTATAATTTGTCACCAGTGAGTGGCACTGCTGCTTAACAATGTGAGAAAAAAAATACAATAAATGTGAACTTTATGTACAAGTGTCTGTGAGCGTATTCCTGTATGTATGAATGCCTTGGAGTGTGTGTGTATATTTATATATATATATATATGTGTATGTGTTTGTATGTTGGAATGTACCTGTATATATGTATATCGGTAAGTGGGTACTTGTATGTGTGAGTGTCTGTGAGCATGTGCCTGTATGTATGAATTTCTGTGAGTGTGTGACTGTATGTATTAGTATCTGAGTATGTACTTGTATGTATGTATGTGACTGTATGTATTAGTATCTGTGAGTGTGTGTATGTGTGTGTGATTGTCTGTATTAGTATCTGTGAGTGTGTACCTGTAAGTATGTGTTTACCTGTATGAATTTATGTCTGTATTTGTGAATTTGTATGTACGAGTATCTGTGAGTGTGTGACTGTATGTATGAATGTGTGACTGTATGTATTAGTATCTGTGAATGTGTACCTGTATGTATGTTTGTACCTATATGTATTTATGTCTGTTTGTGAATTGTGAATTTGTATGTATGCATATCTGTAAGTGAGTGTGTGACTGTATGTAGGTGTGTGACTGTATGTATATGTGTGTTTGTGACTGTATGTGTGTATGAGTGTCTGAGTGTGAGTATCTGTATCTACAAATGTGTGGAAAAAATGTATCTGTATGGGACAGGGACCCAGAGGAGGGAGTACACACAAGAACAGGGGGCCACACAAGAGGGACTAAGTGAGAAGTGACACATGCTCCCCAACAATGGATCCCAATATATCGATACAGTGGTACAGTATTTAAGACAGTCCTGCCAACATCTGGGTTGTTGGGGGGCCTGTAATGATGCGTTCGTACTTCACTTTTTGGGGACAGTCAGGACAGGACCCTGATATCATGACTGTCTCATCAGAATTGGGAATGTTGGTAAGCCTGGTAACCAGCACTGTATTTACAGTGAGGCTAATAAGGCATTTGCCTTTGGCCGCACTTTTAAGGGACGGCAAAAAACTAGGCACCTAAATTCTCAGACCTTAATCTCGTTTTTAGGGGGCCCAAGAGCTGGCCGGGCTGGCCACCTTTGGGCCTCCCTAGGGAGGGCGGCTAGTTCTGTCCCAGGCCAGCAGTCGGGCATGCAAAGCAGGCAGCGATGGTGCTAAGCTCTTCCTGCTCAGCTTCCTCACGAGCAGCAAAGTAATGCTGGGAGCTGGAATATGACATCACTCCGGCTCCCGGCAATACTCTGCAACGCGCGAGGGAGCTGAGCAGGAAGAGCTTAGCACCATCGCTGCCTGCTTTACACGCCGTACCGTCTGCATGTCTGCCTGCACGCCCACCTGTCTTCCTGCCTGTCTGCCCAACAGCCTGAGCCTGGCCATCAGCCAGCAAAGCAGGCCCACTAGACCACAGGTGACAAATATCGACCCCTCTCTCCCAAAGGTAGGGAGGCTGGGTGGATTTAAATTAAAATTTAAAAAAAAATAACAGTAATCTATGAGTGTTGAGGGGAAATGTGTGTGTGTGTCTACCAGGGAAAGTGTGTGTGTCTGTCTGTCTGTCAGTGTGTGTCTGTCAGTGAATGTGTGTGTGTATAGCTGTCAGTGAGTCTGTAGGTGAGTGAGTGTGTGTGTCTGTCAGACTGTGACAGTGTGTCTGTGAGTGAGCGTGTGTCTGTGAATGAGTGAGTGTGTATGTCTGTCAGTATGTGTCTGTGAGTGATTATGTGTCTGTGAGTGTGTGTGTGTCTGTGAGTGAATGTGTGTATATCTGAGTGATTTGTGGGTCTGTCAGTGTGTGTCTGTGAGTGAATGTGTGTGTCTGTCAGTGTGTGTCTGAGCGTGGGTCTGTCAGTGAATGTGTGTGTGTCTGAGTGATTGTGTGTGTCTGAGTGATTGTGTGTAGGTCTGTTAGTGTGTCTGTGAGTGAGTGTGTGTCTGTCAGTAAATGTGGGTGTGTGTCTCTGTGAGTAAGCATGTGTCTGAGTGATTATGTGTGTGTCAGTGAGTGTGTGCGTGTCTGTCAGTGAGTATATCTGTCAGTGTGTGTGTGTGTCAGATTGTGTCAAATCAGTGAGTGTATCTGTCAGTGTGTGTGTGTGTGTGTCTGTGAGTGAATGTGTGTATATCTGAGTGATTTGTGGGTCTGTCAGTGTGTGTCTGTGAGTGAATGTGTGTCTGTCAGTGTGTGTCTGTGAGTGAGTGTGGGTCTGTCAGTGAATGTGTGTGTGTGTCTGAGTGATTGTGTGTGTCTGTGAGTGAGTGTGTGTCTGTCAGTAAATGTGGATGTGTGTGTGTCTGTGAGTAAGCGTGTGTGTCTGAGTGATTATGTGTGTATGTCAGTGAGTGTGTGTGTGTCTGTCAGATTGTGTCAAATCAGTGAGTGTGTGTTTGTCAGTGTATCTGAGCGTGTGTGACTGTCAGTGAGTGGGTGTGTCCGTGTGTGTGTGTGTGTGTGTGTGTCTGTCAGTCAAAGTGTGTGTAGTCTTTAACAGGAAGAAGTGTGGTCTTGACAGGAAGGGACAGGGCAAATTTAAAATAGGGGGTGCCCGAGTTCCGTCATGTCTAGGGCAGCACAGATCTAAAATACACCACTGCTGGTAACATAGAGTTTTTACATAATGCTATGGCAAACCTCTCTCTTGTTTACCCCAATCACAGGGTTAATTGCAGTTTCTTAGTGAGGGGGAAAATCATTGGAGTCACTGGCTGGGTACCTCTGCCAAGGATCGATTCCTAACTGGAACATGGGACAAACCGCAGCACTTCTGCCCACAGTTGCCGTGGCTTGACTTGGGTCCTGGAACCGCTCCCTCCTGGAGCCGAATGGTGGAATTCGCTCTACACACCCCCAATCACTGGACGACACTCCTGGGAGCCCTAGTCCTTACAAGGACTTTCCCCATTGAATCCTCCACACTGGAACAGTGGTTAGCCCTCCCAGTAACCAGCCGACACATAGTTCTGGGAGTACAAGCTGGAATAAGTTTATTGGCAGCCACAACTGGCCTTATATGCAGGTCCCCATCCAAGGGGCACTCCCCCCTGGACTTGAGAGTAGACTACAGTAAAAACATACACACGATTATATTGGCTCTCAGATCCATACAAAACAAGATTATCCCCCCCTGTGCCTGGGAGATAATTGAGTCAAGTACTGTATTAAACTCAATTATCTCCAGGCACTAAAAACACACAGTTTAAAAAAAAACCAAAAAAAAAAACCTTTAAATACACAAACCCCCCACAAAAGTTACATCCCCTGATAGCCCCAATCTGGGTGACCAACGAATCCCAAAATCACCCAGATCAGTTCAGGAATTTCCTGGAAGTCATTTATTTGACCGACCGCACGCATGGTCCCCTAGCCGAAAATAGTTCTGTAGAATCTCGGCTAACTGCTGCTGGGGACCGACCGGGGACCGCAAAGTCTTCATGCCGAAAATAGTTCCAGGGCATTCGTGGCTAAGTCCCCCTGAAGTCTATTCGCGGTTTTGGTCCATGCGAACGGCTGCCAGGGTGTTCAGTTCTATGCACATGAATGGAAAGTGCCAAACTAGTGGAACCAGGGGAATAAAAGATGGGTCTTTACAGTCGCTGACCTAGCCCATAGTCTGTGGGCTTGAGGCCAGCTTTCACACTCCTCCAGGAGTCTGTGGCAAACATCTGTGGAAAGCGGCGTTTGTCACAGGTAGATTCCTGGATTAAATGGGTAGACTCCTGGATTAAATGGGCAGACACCTGGGTTAAATGGATTAAATGGACAGACTCCTGGGTTAAATGGATTAAATGGACAGACTCCTGGGTTAAATGGATTAAATGGGCAGACTCCCAGGTTAAATGGGCAGACTCCTGAGGTAAACGGGCAGATTACTGGAGTAAATGGGCAGACTACTTGGGTAAATGGGCTGACTACCGGGTTAAATGGACAGACGCCTGGGTTGAATGGGCAGACTCCTAGATTAAATGGACAGACTCCTGGGGTAAATGGACAGACTCCTGGGGTAAATGAGCAGACTCCTGGATTAAATGGGCAGACTCCTGGATTAAATGGGCAGACTCTTGGGTTGAATGGGCAGACTCCTGGGGTAAATGGGCTGTTTGTCTGGACAGTATCTCTGCCAAGTTAATTTAAAGAGTTTTTAATTAAGTTTATTATCGTTAGGTTTGCACTACAAGTTACCCACGTTCCGTGTGACTGACAGATACAAATCAGTGTTCATAGTACAGAGCTTGGCCTGCAGGCTAACAATCACACGTAGGGTTCCAGTTCTCCTGTCTGTTTATCAAGATATGTGTGTGTAAACTACATGCTGTGGGGCTGTGCATGAAAAGTGCTCTTATACTGCAGGGGGGACATTATTTCATTTTCATGGCAAGGATTCCCTTCAATATCAGACAGTATGTGAAATGTACAGACTGAGGGAGAGCTTTTCCTGCACAGCCCAGCAGGTTGGATCATTCCCAAGCATTGGAATGGTAGCGTTAATCACTGGGTTAATCACGTTGCCATATTTCACATTCTGAACACAATTCATGTAAATTGCAGCCATTCCGGTTGCTAGGATACAGTGTGCCATTTACAGCAAAGATCAAAGTATTGTTTGTGAAGTTTTACACGGGTTCAGTGGACATTTCCAAAGATAAATAGTATGAGGCTCAGAGGTCGCAGATAGTACAAAAACAGGGATAAACCCTACACCTCAATGAAATGCCAACATGGTGATAATAATGGGGTTTATTTCTGCCTAAAATGTCTGATAGGAAAGCAAGATGGCTGCCCCTCTGTCCATGTGCAGCAGGAAAGAAATCAATTAATTAGTAAAGGGAGAGTGTTTGGAATCCTTAATAAACTGACTGATTCCTCTCATACCGCATATAGACGATACAGGGGCAGTGCTATTCGTATATCGTCCACCACCGGTAGAATGTATCAGTATATGGTAAAATAAAATTGCAGGTTGTGGTAGCATAGTCCAATTATTGAGATTCTGGGCTAATTTCTCCTTTAAAAGGCCCCTCCATGACGAGTGGGCGGATTCTGACCAGATAATCCATTATATACAGGAATACAATGGATCCAGTGAATCATTAACCAGCCTGAGTGACCGGTGGGAGGCCCAGACATGGGTCAGCGTGGGAAGAGTAACACTATATTTGTATGAGCCACGTTGGATGGGGCTATAATCACCTGGATATTAATACACGGGTACAGCAGCCATGGCAGGAGGCGAGAGGCTGGACCTGCTCCTGATCACCCTCCTCTTTACTCTTCTCACACTAACTGGTAGGTTTTACCTGATCACACCTTGTCCCTGCAGGTCAGGAGCCATGGACCACACAGGACTGAGAATAACAGACTAAGGTCTCAATTTAATATTCATACAGGGACTGTGGTGTGTACAAGTGGGTAACCCTAAGTTAAAGTAGTAAAGCGATAATATATGTCCAAAGGACAAAGTCACAATGGGCACAAGAAAGGTTCCTTGAAAAAAAATATAAGCCAATATAATTTATCATACAATAAGATACATTTTATTAACTCTGGGAAAAGAACATGTAGCATACATCCATTAAAAAGAGCTATAAAGGGATATAAGCTCTATATTAGACCAAGAAGGGGGAAGGAGAGACTCAGAGATGGTCAGGGTGGGCTACTTAGTGAATGATAAGAGGGGTCAATATAGAGTAACTGCACCCACACAGATCCTATATATCAGTTATAGTATATTATCTTATAAACTGTAGTAGGGGATTTATGCAATATAATCAATTAATTTGTGGCTTTAGTTAAAGGCAATATAGAAGCTCTTTAAAACTGCCACTATTGTAGTTAGATTGTGTTCTATATAAAGGTATTTATTATCCAGTATAATTACCCTCTCTTTGGCTGTAGTTAAAGGCAATTTTTTTTATAGATATATTGTGTTTTGTGCAATGAGATTTATTAACCAGTCTGTGGCTATAATCAAAGGCAATACATAAAGCCCTCTAACAAATGCCACTATTGTGGATAGAATGTATTGTGCACAAGGAGAGTTAGCCAATATAATTCATTTTAGTGGCTATAGTAAGAGGCAATATAGAGGCCCTTTAACCCCTTAAGGACACATGGCATGTGTGACATGTCATGATTCTCTTTTATTCCAGAAGTTTGGTCCTTAAGGGGTTAAACAGGTGCCAATATAATGAAATTTGTCATCCAGTCTGCTTAACCGTCTGATTAACCCCTTTCTGGCTATAGTTTAGGTAACGTAAGAGCCCTTTAGATAAGTTGCCATCGTTCTAGGTAAATTTCCAGGTATTGTGCAGTGGAACACTAATGGTTTGTAAGAAAAAAAGCTTAATTGGTCTGAGACCCTATATTATAAGTGAGCTAAAGGCTCTGGCTTTCTTGAATGTATCCATATACCAGAACCACTGCTCAGCCTGCAAGTGCCATTAATGAAGCATACCACCCCCCCTTCCCCAGCCCTCCATAACGTCCAAATTGCTCAGATAATCTGCATAGTCTGCCTGATTCCCCCACTATAAACACTACTTAAAACCCCACAATCATACTAAGTGCTACAAAACGTGCTGTGCTAATTGTAAAAGCAAAGTGAAAGTAAAACCATGCGCGTTTCGGCGCTACTAGAGCACCTTCAACCAGGACATATGTATCTGCGGCAGCTGAGGAAGTCAAACTGTCCCCCTTAGATACATTGTATCTGTAAAAGATCCTTCTATTCGTGCAGCGATGATCCTTGCAGCTTCTCCCGAAATCCAGCTGAAACGAAGTAATTATAACTCCCAATCCCCCAAACATGAGTCGAGACTTCATGAAGGGGTAAAACCAGTAACGTATTAGCCGTGAGGCAAGCAAGGCATTTGCCTTGGGTGGCTTTTTTCACGGGGTGGCAAAAAACTCCGCCCCAAATGCCCAGGGCAAATGCCTTGTTAGCCTTGTGGCATTCTGCTTCCCGGGGCGATACTGCATTGTAAAATTATAGGGTTGCAGCGTCAAGCTCCATCTGAGTAGTCTGGGGTTATCGCCAGCTACTCTGTTAAGCCAAATCAAAGGGTTGTGGTCAGTCAGTACTGTGAAAGAGCTTCCATACAGGTAGGGTTGTAGTTTCTTAAGTGCCCAGACTAATGCCAGACACTCTTTCTCCACGGTGGCATAGCTGACTTTGCGTGGTAACCGTTTTCTGCTCAGATACGCCACTGGGTGATCCATGCCATCATCTCACACCTGGCTTAGTACTGCTCCCAGTCCAAACATGGAGGCATCTGTGTGGACGAGAAACCTTTTAGTATGATCAGGTGCCGCCAACACAGGAGATGCACTTAATGCAGTTTTGAGTTTCTGGAAAGCCTCCTCACCCTCAGGGGACCAGGTTACTTGTCGGGGTAGAGATTTTTTGTGAGGTCTGTCAGGGGTTTAGCTAGGGCACTGTACTCTGCTACGAATTTCCTATAGTAGCCAGCTGTGCCTAAAAAAGCCATGACCTGAGTTTTAGTTCGGGGTTGAGGCCACTGCGTGATGGCCTAAATTTTGGCTGGTTCTGGCCTCTGTTTCCCTGACCCTACTCTGTGTCCTAAGTACTGGACTTCAGCCATGCCTACGTGGCATTTCTCAAGCTTCAAAGTGAGCCCTGCATTCTGGATTCGAGTGAGCACTACTGAGATGTGTTCCAGGTGGGCTTCCCAAGTGCCACTGAAGATAGCTATATCGTCCAGGTAAGCACAAGCAAAGCCCTGAAATCCCTCTAGGAGCTGGTTAGCCATCCTTTGGAACGTAGCGGGGGCATTCTTCATCCCAAATGGCATAACCTTAAACTGGTATAGGCCAAATGGGGTGAGAAATTCCGGTTTTGGGATGGCCTCAGGCTCCAAGGGGATTTGCCAATATCCCTTACACAAATCAATAGTGGTCAAATAATTCCCCCCAGCCATGTGGTCAAGCAGCTCGTCCACTTGGGGCATGGGGTATGCGTCTGTGACTGTCCTATCATTTAGCTTGCGGTAGTCCACGCAGAACCGGGTGGTACCGTCTTTTTTAGGAACTAAAACCACTGGAGAAGCCCACGGGCGTTGAGTACTAGGACCTTTTTTCCTACTTCCAATATATGGTCTCTAGCTCCCTTATCATACCAGTACTTATGCCGTTGTTGGGCTGTCCGCAGGTTCTCACAAACCGTTTCGGTCAGAACCTGCAGATGGTCCCTCAACTCTAGTACAAACATAACTACAGGGTTACCTGTGTGTTCCATATCGCCTTCCCAATGTTCCTGTACTAGGTCCTGGGGTCCCCGGACTCGTCTCCCGTATAGTAGTTCAAACTGGGAGAATCCGGTGAACTCCTGGGGAACTTCCCTATAGGCAAAGAGTAAATGGGGAAGGAACTTTTACCAATTCCGACAGGTCTCTGTGAATGTGATGAGCATTTGTTTAAGGCTGCCGTTAAAACGCTCACAGAGGCCATTGGTCTGGGGATGATATGGAGAACTTAATATGGGTTTTACTCCACAGCTCTGCAAGAGCTGTTGGGTAACCACCGCGGTAAATTGGGTTCCTTGATCAGACACTATCTCCCTAGGAAACCCCACCCTAGTGAACACCTGCACTAGTGCTTCCGCTACCGTCTCGGCATGTATATTCGACAGAGCTATTGCCTCGGGGTAGCGGGTAGCGTAGTCCACCACAATAAGAATGTATTTCTTACCGGATGAACTGGGTTTGCTGAGTGGCCCGACTAAATCCACTGCCACTCAGAAAAATGGTTGCTCAATGATGGGTAGGGGATGTAGTTTTGCCCTGGGGTGATCCCCTCTCTTTCCTACCTTTTGGCATACTTCGCAGGTCCTACAATAATCCTGCAAATCCCTAATGACCCCCGGCCAGAAAAATGACTGGGTGAGTCGGTCTCTAGTCTTTTTAATGCCTAAGTGACCTGCTAGGGGGATATCATGGCTAATCCGCAATAGTTCTACCCGATACTTATGGGGCACTATTAATTGTGCTTTTTCTACCTGACCCGCTCCTTTCCCTGTCCCCCCGGTCACCCAGTATAGTAAACCCTTTTCCCAGATAAACCTTGCCTGATCTCCGTCTCCCTGGGGTTGTTCTGGCTCCCTCCAATACCCCTTTAATGTGGAATCTTCCCGCTGAGTTTGCTCAAAGTCTTGAGGGGTACCCCAGTAAGAAGTATGGTCAGGGTGAATTGTCAGGGGGTTATTGCTTACCTGGTCATGGGTTGAGGGGGAGGCCTCCATAGCTCTGGATTGCTGACGGGTGGTAACAGGTAGTGCTCCTTCTGGACTGCAGACTGCCAATTGGGAATTCAAGCATCCTAAATCATTCCCCAGCAATACTTCCCCTGGCAAATCTGGCATGATGCCCACTTCCACAGCATTGGCCCCCGTACCCCAATCAATGTGTACTCAAGCTGTTGGCAGTTTATGAATTGCCCCTCCGGCCACCCTTACAGCAATGGTGCGTCCTGTGTGTTGGACCAAGGTAATAGTAGCCCCGCTGTCTTGTGCATTTAGCTTTACTGACTGGCGGTGGTGCGCCCTGTTATCCCCAGCCGCTTGCACGGGGTTCACCTCATGTAAGGTGGCCCAATTTTCACTCTTGTTACTGGGTGCCCCTTGAGTCAGAGAGTCATAATCCTCTTGCACACAGTGTGCGGCTGCTTTGGTCGGTGGTACTGGTGTCTGCCCCCAGTGCATTGTGGGCAATTAGGTTTGATGTGCCCCACTTGCTTGCACCCATAACACATTGGAGCGGTCTTTTGATACCCCGTGGTTGTGGTATTGCCCCCTTGTGGGGTTACCCGCTGTGGCGTAGGTGGAGGACCCGAGGAGGGTAGCGGTCCAGAGAACCCTCGATTTCCATCCAGCCTTCTGCTCTCATGGAATTAATCTGCCAACCTCGCTGCCTCCTCTACCGTCTGTGGCTTTCTATCTCTGACCCAGTCTCTAACCTCCGCTGGTGTGTAATCAAAAAACTGCTCCAGTAGTATTAATTGCACAGCATCCTCCAAGGTAGTTGCCTGATGCCCCTGCATCCAGTTACTGGCAGCGGGTTGCATCCGAAATGCCCACTCGGTATATGAATCCTTGCCTTGTCTTCTGAGGGCCCGGAATTTCCTTCTGTGGGCTTCAGGTGTTACAGCATACCGAGCCAACAAAATCTCTTTTATTTTCCCATGGTTTTGTATATCCCCATCTGGCACAGCTCTCAATGCTTCTGCTGCTTTGCCAGATAATTTGCTGCTTAGTACTGCAGCCCAGTTAGCTCTTTCAAAATCTTGCAAGTAATTATCAATATCCATCTCACCTTCCACGAAGCTTTTAAATGCAGCGTAGTTGATTTTCCGCTGACGCCCCATTGTAGATCCAGATAGCGACAATATATCCACAGGAGGTGATCTGTCTCTGGCTTCTCTGGCGTTCTGGGTCTCTGTAGCTTGTGCCAAGATCTGTACCATGATCTCCGGTGCAGGGTTAGGTCCTACCAGGCTGAGTCTCCATCTCACATCCCTTTGGAACTCTGTTTCCTCTGCATTCGCCATTTGTTGTTCGCCAGTTTGATCGCTCTCCAGTAGTTTGGCTATTAACGTGGCTTTCGGTTTATTGCTTGCCACTATGTCTCGAGCTTCCAGCAGTTCCTTCAATGTTGTTCGTTTCAAGCGTTCGTATCTATGCGCCATTCACCACTTGTTTCGGTACGTCCGTTCGGGAGAAAATCACGCCGCTTGCCACCAGTGTAAAGGATCCTTCTATTCGTGCAGCGATGATCCTTGCAGCTTCTCCCAAAATCCAGCTGAAACGAAGTGATTATAACTCCCAATCCCCCAAACATGAGTCGAGACTTCATTTACTGTGGGCTACCTGTCCGGTATTTATGCAGGTCTCCCACCTGGTGGACCCTCCCCTAGGGGACCAGATGGAAGACTGGGACAAAAGCATTACAGTAGCCAATCACTCCCCTTTTACATAAATCACTCCCTCTTTTCCATCCTGGAGATAATTAACTTAAGTGAGTAAAAAGAGCCTTAATTATCTCCAGGTAGAAAGAAACATGGCTTTTCTTATTTTAGCAAAACAGCATAAAAATCATTTTACAGAACATAAACTTTAAGTCCCACATATCCCCAGATAGCTTGGATCTGAGTGCATATTCTAGGCGAATAGCGCTCAGATCCCACGAACACAGTTATCAAAAACGTCGACTGAAGTTTGGCTTTCGCCAGCCGTTCGCATGATTGTAGCCGACAACAAGTTCCATACTGTAGCTATCTGGGGTCGGTCACTTTCGCGTACTTCCAACGCACGAATGAGGTAGTATCTCCGGCATTCGTGTGTTTTTCCACCGTACGAACGAGGATCTGAAGAGGTAGCAGCGGTGTCCGGCAAAATCAGTAGCCGAAATTAGTTCCAGGGAATTGTCGCCATTTACCACTGAGCGTTCGACAATCCAAAATGGCGATTGCCACGTGTTCGGTAGATGAACGCGGACCACCAGCTATTCCCCAATTAGTCTGTGGTTAACCGCAAAGTCTGGGTCGTTAATAGGCGCCACATGACCTCAGTGGGAGGTCAAGTGGTTCGGTAGTTCATTTGTTTTTCTCGCTATTTGTACGAAATCACTCTGTACCCATCCAAATAACCGAACAGGCTGGTTCACATGGTCTGTTCAATACGGGATTTCATTACAGTATCCAATCCAGCATATCACATATAATGACATTTGGTCACTGAGGGCTACATATCGTGGCTATTAGAGGTTAACTGCCTGTTTGTTTGTAACTTCTTTACTTTCCCACTCCCTTCTAAAATGATACTGTGTTGCCAGTTCCACCTGTCAGGGAAGCATGATGATTCATGAGCCCAAGAGTCTAAGCAAAAAGTAATGCATTGCATTTGCAATGCCATTCTAAATACGAATGCCTATAGTGAGTGTTCGGGAGTTTACTAATAGTGCCAATACATTTTCATGCGATTGGTAGCTTTCGTGCATTTGACAGTTCGGGAGTTATTTTGGGAGTTTTAGGCATAAATTCAGGGAAAAAGAACATTGTTAAAAGCCATGTTGTGAGATCAAAGTACGAAATTTGAAACAAATGGTTTTACTTCATTCACTTGAGGCTATTCGGTATTTAGGGATTAGGGAACTAATTTTTATGTATTAAATTAATTTGGTTCAATTAAATTGCGCCGAATGAACGAATGGGTTTATCCGAAACTAAAAAAAACGAACTAATTTCATACGAACACGAATGGAAGAATGGACGAACTTTGGTTCTGACGAAACTAGAAATTTTCTTTCGTATGAAATGTTTTTTAAAGTGCCCAAGTCTACTTTAGGATATTATCCTGTTTCATCGATATAGTGTATCTGGCACCGTCCATTTATATTGTACAGAACATAATTTACCTATAATGGCATTTATTTAAAGGGCTTTTTCATTGCCTTGAACTACAGCCACAGAGAGGGTAATTATACTGGATAATAAATACCTTTTATATATAACACAATCTACCTACAATAGTGGCATTTTTTTTAAAGGGCTTCTATATTGCCTTTAACTAAAGCCACAAATTAATTAAATTGGATAAATCCCCCTCTATAGTTTATAAGATAATATAGATCATTCCAGTTAAACTATAACTGATATATAGGATCTGTGTGGGTGCAGTTACTCTATATTTACCCCTCTTATCATTCACTAAGTAGCCCACCCTGTCCATCTCTGAGTCTCTCCTTCCCCCTTCTTGGTATAATATAGAGCTTATATCCCTTTTATAGCTCTTTTTAATGGATGTATGCTACATGTTCTTTTCCCAGAGAGTTAAAAAATGTATCTTATTATATGTTAAATTATATTGGCTTATATTCTACAAGGAACCTTTCTTGTGCCCATTGTGACTTTGTCCTTTGGACGTATATTTTCTCTTTATTAATATTCATACTGGCCTAGATTTGGTTAAATTCGCATCCGAAATTATTCCAATCTGTTTAAAACAAAAAATATATAAAAGCTTATCCCAAAAATATTAAATTGAGGCCTAAATCTGCAACATATCCCTAAAACTTATATCTAACCGTAAGAGTTATTTTGGATGAAACTGTCATGGTGTGTAGCGCAGTTCAGCATAATATGTTCCCAGAGAACCACCAGGCTGTGTTTTTAGTGAGCTGTCATAGTGTGTAGCGCAGTACAAGATAATATATTTCTTCTCCCAGTGAGCAGTCATAGTATGTAGGGCAGTACAAGATAATATATTTCTTCTCCCAGTGAGCCGTCATAGTGTGTAGCGAAGTACAAGATAAAATATTTATTTTCCCAGTGAGCCGTCATAGTGTGTAGGGCAGTACAAGATAATATATTTCTTCTCCCAGTGAGCTGTCATAGTGTGTAACGAAGTACAAGATAAAATATTTCTTCTCCCAGTGAGCCGTCATACAGGGAGTGCAGAATTATTAGGCAAGTTGTATTTTTGAGGATTAATTTTATTATTGAACAACAACCATGACAGGTGTATAGTCGCCATTTTGGGCAGTCGGAATCCAGGACAACCACCCCATAACCCAACCCAATAACGCACATACTAGAGGATATGGGGAAATATGTCCACAGCTTTATTTAGCAAACAATAATAATAACAATAATAATCATAATAATAACTTAACAAGTAAACATGGGTCATTGCCCCCCATACTCCGCCCTCGCATCCTATTCCTTCCATTAACATATAAAGGGCAATGACCCCCATATAAATAAACATATATATATAACATACATCAACATTATTCCAATCGATGTAAAGTGCCAACCATCCATTAACCACGGCAGGGGTATACCCGGATACCCCTACCCCACCAGGTTCTGAGCCACCGACAGGACTCGAAACCTATCAACCACCAATGACCACCACTTGTTTGTCTTCCATTACGTTCATCCTGGGGAGCCTATTTCCTCTCCTTCAGCTCCCCGTCCCGCCGCTGTGAAAAAACGGGACAAAACCACACATAACAAAACAGGGAGGGTGGGTGGGACAAACTTAACCAGGTAGGAAGTTAAAATGAATTAACTAAAATGGCTGCCCATTTAAATAACCAAACCCACTTACCCATAACTCCACTCCCTTGCTTACTTCCTCCTAGGCCCGCCTCCTAACCCCTGTCAAGGCCTTTTTCCGCTTAGCTGCGCTTGGCTACATGGGGCTACATGACAGGTGTATAGTCGCCATTTTGGGCAGTCGGAATCCAGGACAACCACCCCATAACCCAACCCAATAACGCACATACTAGAGGATATGGGGAAATATGTCCACAGCTTTATTTAGCAAACAATAATAATAACAATAATAATCATAATAATAACTTAACAAGTAAACATGGGTCATTGCCCCCCATACTCCGCCCTCGCATCCTATTCCTTCCATTAACATATAAAGGGCAATGACCCCCATATAAATAAACATATATATATAACATACATCAACATTATTCCAATCGATGTAAAGTGCCAACCATCCATTAACCACGGCAGGGGTATACCCGGATACCCCTACCCCACCAGGTTCTGAGCCACCGACAGGACTCGAAACCTATCAACCACCAATGACCACCACTTGTTTGTCTTCCATTACGTTCATCCTGGGGAGCCTATTTCCTCTCCTTCAGCTCCCCGTCCCGCCATAAGCTCAGACCTTGACCCCTTAAGCCGTCTGAGCTCCGCCACCCCGAAGAAACAGCGCCCGCTGCATACCAACCTGCCAACCCAAGTTGAGCAGATCCCAACCCACCTCCGAAAGGTGAACCCCATCCGAGCGGTAGTACCCCGGCAACCCCTCCTCCAACTCGCTGTGCCGTACCACCACACCTCCCATCTTCCTAACGAAGCTCGCCATTAAGCTGTTCACCTTTTTCCTGCAGTGATCAATCGCCACCGGATCCCGCACGTGCCGCCATCGACGCCTTGGGACAATCTCCGACCACACTAACATAACCCCCGGAAGCAGGTCCCTCAATTTGTTGATGTCCTGCTTCATCCACTTTACCAACCGACGTTGTGGCGTGAGGCCCAAGTCGTTACCCCCAGCATGAAGGACCACCATGTCCGGTGTCCTCCCGCCCACCACCATCCTAAACATAGCCCCACAAACCTCCCCCCAGCAAAATCCCCTGTACCCAAACCATCGGACTGTCAACTGGTCCTTCGGAAAGCCCAGCTGCTGGCCCTGCATTCGAGCTGCGGCCCT
This sequence comes from Pelobates cultripes, assembly GCA_933207985.1. Classification (NCBI taxonomy): domain Eukaryota; kingdom Metazoa; phylum Chordata; class Amphibia; order Anura; family Pelobatidae; genus Pelobates; species Pelobates cultripes. The sequence goes on from CAKOES020000570.1 coordinate 16,769, forward strand.
CCTCTCCGGCCCAGAAGACAAAAGAATGTCCCACAATCCAAGCAACCCGTCCTGGGGAGAAGAAGAAAACAAGCATGAGGGAAAGGCAAAAGAGGACTCCTCCGTCCATGTCCACCCCCGCACCATATCTATACATACACATATATAAACATATACCTACCCAGACATGTACCTTTTTTTTTTTTTTTTTTATTCCAATAAGCCCAACCGCACATATGAGCGGAACCGCACCGACTCCCATCTCCCTAAGCGCTTCACGACCTCATCTCCTAATCCCAACCGTGCGGCCTCCGTGGCCGCCCCAATGCGAAAGGAGTGAGTACCAAAACGTCCGGCCGGAAGCCCCAACTTACCTAGCCCGGCCCGAAAAACCTTTGTAAACTGAAACCGGGACAGGGAAGAACCATCCGCATGTACCAAGAAGGAACCCCCCACCGCCGGCCTCCGAGCCATGTACTCCGCCACTGCAGCCACCGGGCACAATGCTGCGCCCGGCAGAGCCCATAGCGTAACGTCCCTACCCACGCCACGGGCGTCCGTCTTAGAACTACCCAGATGCACAACCACCTTACCCTCCAAAACACGAACCCCTGAGGCCTGCAGACCCCCGGGCACCACCCTACTGGCACTCACCAGCTCCCCCACGCGGAACGCCCCGAAAAATGCCAAGAGAAAAGCCGCTCTGAACAGAGAGACCTCAAACCCGTTGAAACAAATTTCCGGCAACCGACCCACCAGATCCCCCAATACCCGTACCGACACCGGGCGCCTAGAGTCACAGGTCCTGCGGCCCTTTCGATAACCCTTCAGCGCCTGCCGTACTAGGAAGGTCTTAGTCAGATCCTCCGCCCCGCGCCATCGGAACCAGAACGCCATTGCCGCCATGGACCTGTCGACCACTGCCGGGGACGCCCCCTTTGCCAGCAATTGGCAGGTGTACCATAGAAAAGCGTCCCGCAGCGCATCCCCACGTAAGCCATGCTCCAACCCGTCTAATGATCGTTCCCAAGAGTCCCAGACCTTACTGTAGGAGGCCCATGTGGCCGGTGCCAGTGAAGCCTTCACAAGTCCCCCAAGCAGGACGCTCCCAGCTGCCATATCTCGTCTGGGCAAGCCTCCCCTTCCTTCAATGCTCCTGGCGCCATCGACCAAAATCGGGACCACTGAAAACGAGACAGAGCGTCAGCCACCTCATTCAGGTACCCAGGGACATGACGCGCGCGAAACACAACATTCCGTGACATACACATCAACACAAAGCGCCGCAGCAACCTAACCACCGGCTTAGAGGCAGCCGATTGATTATTCACCGCATGCACCACCGCCATGTTGTCCGAGAAAAAGACCACTTTCTGGTCCCGGAGCCCCTCGCCCCATAGTGCCATTGCAACGACCAACGGGAATAATTCCAGAAAAGCCAGGTTGCGCATGACTGGGCTAGACCCCCATGCCTCCGGCCACCGCTCCGCGCACCATCTCCCGCCAAAGTAGGCCCCGAAGCCCACACTACCCGAAGCATCCGTGAAGAGCTCCAACTCCGCCGCCGACTTACCCGCCCGCCTGAAAAACACCGTCCCGTTGAACTCCTGCAGGAAGGCATCCCACACGCCCAAATCAGCCCTCATGGTTGCTGACACCCGTATGAAATGATGCGGGGATCGAACTCCTGCCGTAGCAGCCGCCAGGCTGCGGCTGAAAACCCTCCCCATAGGAATTACACGGCATGCAAAGTTCAGCATCCCTATTAGCGACTGCAGTTGCCGCAGCGTAACTTTGCGCGCAACGGTCACCGCAGCTACCGCCCCCTTGAGCCCCTCCAACTTGTCCCGAGGCAGTCGGCATTCACCCAAGATAGAATCTATTTCTAACCCCAAGAAACTAAGGCACGTCGTCGGGCCCTCCGTCTTATCCGCTGCCAGCGGCACCCCAAAGTGGCCCGCCACCCATTCCACGGTCCTAAGCAGTTGCTGGCATGCCGAGGAGGCAGCCGGCCCCACGCAAAAGAAATCGTCCAGGTAGTGCACCACCGAACGGTTCCCCGCCTCGACCCGCACCACCCATTCGAGAAAAGTACTAAATTTCTCGAAATAGGAGCATGAAATAGAACAGCCCATAGGGATGCACAAGTCCACGAAATATTTTCCCTCGAAAAACATCCCAACAGGTGGTGGCAGTCCGGGTGGACTGGCAGCAGCCGAAACGCCGCCTCAATATCCACTTTTGCCATAAGTGCCCCATGCCCGGCCCGTTTAACCAGCTCGACCGCCCGGTCGAATGATGCATACGAGACCGAGCATAGGTCCTTATCAATACCGTCATTCACCGACTCCCCTTTTGGGTAGGAGAGGTGGTGAATGAGCCGGAATTTCCCCGGCTCCTTCTTTGGCACCACCCCAAGAGGGGAAACCCGTAGGTCCTCCAATGGGGGCACCGCAAACGGGCCCGCCATCCGCCCCAGCGCAACCTCCTTGTCTAGTTTCTCCCGTACCACCCCCGGGAAATCCGCCACCGACTTCAGGTTGCGCAACCCCCCCGAACCCCCCGCTCCCGGAAGGGAATAAAGAAACCCCGCCCGAAGCCTTCCCTAAGTACCGAGGCATCAGTCCTGTTACCGTAGCGGCTTAGCCACGGCTCCATCGCGTCTAGCCTCACCGGCGTGAAGCCCCGGGGCAGGGGAAGCATTCCCTCCGGCCCCGGCAGCCGCTCCGGCTGTTCCCGCCTTCCCTTTTTTGAAACAGCGATTGAGCCCATGAGCACCCCCGCAACCGGAGCACTCATGCTTAAATCGACACGCGTTTCCCCATTTGCACTGGCCCTCATTGTAGAGCCAGCAGAAGCCCTTTTGCAAAGCGGCCGACGAGGCGGACTGCCCCTTCGCGCCGGCCGAGTTTGGAAAGGGCTGCGCCTTCTGGGCCATCATTAGCTTCATCCAGAGGGGCAGATCCATCTGATCCCACCTCATCCCCGGGTTAGCCGCCAGTCGCTGCCTAAACTGTTCATCGTATCGCCACCATGCCAGCCCCCCATAGGTGCGATATGCTTCCCAAATGCCGTCCAGGTAGCAGAACAGGGACGAGCATAATCCCGGCGATTTTTCCCCCAGCACGCTGGCTAGCACGCAAAACGCCCGTAACCAGTTGCCAAAGGATTTCGGAATCTTGCGATACCGCTTCCTCTTCTCCTCCTCCTCCTTCTTTTCATCCTTTTTATCCTCCTCCTTGAGGTCAATAAAGTCCTCCAAGGGGAGCAGGGAGAAGATCTCGCAGAACTCACCTTTCCAGAGCTTCTCTTTCACGTCCTGTTTCAGATGAACCCCCAGGGGGCCCGCAAACGAGACGTATGCGTGCTGCCTGGCTGCATCCGGAATACCCCCGGCCAGTTCCGCCTTGTCACCCCCGGCCGCCATCGCCTCGGGCGCCACCCCCACGTCCCCGCCCGAACTAAGCCCCACTAGGACCAGGGACCTCCGTCCCCGGGGCCCAAACCCGACCAACGCCACCCCCCGTGTCACCCCCCGCCCCCAGCGAGTGGAGCAGTGCTTGCAGTGTGCTAACCAAGGAACTGGAGTGTAGTGACCCACAAGACTCACCGGCCAAGCCCCCTGCAACTGACGCGGCAGGGGCTGCGTCGTCGACTGCCCGATGTCCAGGGAGAGCGACTCCCGCCGATACCTCGCCAACCGGGGAGCCAAACCGGTGCCTTGCCCGTGTCGATATGGAACAGCTCCGTGACCTGGAAAGAGGAGAAGAAGTCCTGGGTAGGGTGCACTGAGTATTCGCATCCCCCCCCGTCTCGACCCTGGGAGCGCCTGCCCATTGCCAAAGCCTCCCGCTGTGCCCCCTGTACACGCCGCGCGCGGGAGCCCCTAGGGCTACGGCTCCTCCTGTTTTCCCCGGGCATACGTCCCCGCCGACCACCCCTGGGGACGCTAGACCCGCTCTCTCCCGAGCTCCCTGACCTAGAGCGGCGCTGCCGGGACCTCCCCCTCCTCCCCCTCTTCCCCCGTGGCTCTACTTCCCGAACCGGAGAGGGACTACCACTACAGGACCCTGAACCGGACCCCCCCCCCCTACTACCCTGCACCCCCAAACGCTCACCCCTCCGGCTAGAGCCCGACCCCCCACCTGAACTGGCTCCCAGACTAAGGGGACCTAGACCCCCCTCAACCAGACTGGCCCCCCCAACCCCTAAACCAGGCCTACCCGACCCTACCCGCACCGGCCTAGCCCCAGAGCCCAAGGAGGCCCCCTTTCCCCTACTGGGGGAGCCCAGCAGTCCCTCCTCACCCACAGCCCCCCCACCCCTACCACTACTCCCCCCACCTATGACCCCTATGCCCTCCCCATCCACCACCCGCGGTCCCTGGGAGGCCTTCCCACCCCCCACTTGGGCCCTCCGCCCTCCGCCCCCTGACAGGACCCCCCCAGCACTTTTCCCGCCAAGGGGGCCCCGGCCGGAGCCCCCTGCACTTGCCTTTGGGGCCGGGAACCGGCCACGTGTCCTCCCGGTCCCGGTCCCGCCGATCTCCGCCTCCGACGGGGCGTGCGCCCTCCCGGGCCGCAGCTCCATGCTGCCCGCTCCTCCAGGGGACCGCCCGGCCACGTCCGACCCGGCAGCCGCGACGGCCCCGTCCCGACCGTCCCCCCGGCGCCGGGCACTGGTCCTAGGCTCCGGCCGCTCGCGGGGAGGCGGGGCCTCTACCACGCGGCTGCCGGGCCTGCTGCCGCCCGCACCGGAGCCTCCCGGACCACCAGGGATGTCTTCACCGGGTCCCACACCCGGGCTTAGCCGCTCCGGAGGCCTCCTGGCCCGAACAGGCCGTCGTCCGCCGCCGTCCTGGCCCTCCGCCGCCGCCAGGGCCGGGCCTAACTGGGCCTTCAGCCAGTCAGCCCCCTGGTGCCTCGCCGCCGACCGGATCCGCTCCAGCAGTCGCTCCACTTCATCCATCGGCCCTGCAGGGAGACAAAAGAGGAAAAGCCCTACCAAGCCAAATCTGTGCCCACAGGAGCGGACACAAACTTAACCAGGTAGGAAGTTAAAATGAATTAACTAAAATGGCTGCCCATTTAAATAACCAAACCCACTTACCCATAACTCCACTCCCTTGCTTACTTCCTCCTAGGCCCGCCTCCTAACCCCTGTCAAGGCCTTTTTCCGCTTAGCTGCGCTTGGCTACATGGGGCTACATGTTCTCAATGAACCCAAAAAACTCATTAATATCAAAGCTGAATATTTTTGGAAGTAGTTTTTAGTTTGTTTTTAGTTTTAGCTATGTTAGGGGGATATCTGTGTGTGCAGGTGACTATTACTGTGCATAATTATTAGGCAACTTAACAAAAAACAAATATATACCCATTTCAATTATTTATTATTACCAGTGAAACCAATATAACATCTCAACATTCACAAATATACATTTCTGACATTCAAAAACAAAACAAAAACAAATCAGTGAACAATATAGCCACCTTTCTTTGCAAGGACACTCAAAAGCCTGCCATCCATGGATTCTGTCAGTGTTTTGATCTGTTCACCATCAACATTGCGTGCAGCAGCAACCACAGCCTCCCAGACACTGTTCAGAGAGGTGTACTGTTTTCCTCCTTGTAAATCTCACATTTGATGATGGACCGCAGGTTCTCAATGGGGTTCAGATCAGGTGAACAAGGAGGCCATGTCATTAGATTTTCTTCTTTTATACCCTTTCTTGCCAGCCACGCTGTGGAGTACTTGGACGCGTGTGATGGAGCATTGTCCTGCATGAAAATCATGTTTTTCTTGAAGGATGCAGACTTCTTCCTGTACCACTGCTTGAAGAAGGTGTCTTCCAGGAACTGGCAGTAGGACTGGGAGTTGAGCTTGACTCCATCCTCAACCCGAAAAGGCCCCACAAGCTCATCTTTGATGATACCAGCCCAAACCAGTACTCCACCTCCACCTTGCTGGCGTCTGAGTCGGACTGGAGCTCTCTGCCCTTTACCAATCCAGCCACGGGCCCATCCATCTGGCCCATCAAGACTCACTCTCATTTCATCAGTCCATAAAACCTTAGAAAAATCAGTCTTGAGATATTTCTTGGCCCAGTCTTGACGTTTCAGCTTGTGTGTCTTGTTCAGTGGTGGTCGTCTTTCAGCCTTTCTTACCTTGGCCATGTCTCTGAGTATTGCACACCTTGTGCTTTTGGGCACTCCAGTGATGTTGCAGCTCTGAAATATGGCCAAACTGGTGGCAAGTGGCATCGTGGCAGCTGCACGCTTGACTTTTCTCAGTTCATGGGCAGTTATTTTGCGCCTTGGTTTTTCCACACGCTTCTTGCGACCCTGTTGACTATTTTCAATGAAACGCTTGATTGTTCGATGATCACGCTTCAGAAGCTTTGCAATTTTAAGAATGCTGCATCCCTCTGCAAGATATCTCACTATTTTTGACTTTTCTGAGCCTGTCAAGCAGGGCCGGACTGGGAAAAAAATTAGGCCCAGGCATTTTTCAATCAGAGCGGCCCCCTAAGAAGGGGGCGGGGCCAGAGAGTGTGTGTTTTGTCATAACTAATGACAACACACCCCCTCTCAAAGTGAGAATGTTGGTTCAATGCCCAGAGCCCTGCTGAAGAGCTCTGGCATTAGAAAAAGGCCCTGAATTTGTTC
>CAKOES020000571.1:0-23401 GCA_933207985.1 Pelobates cultripes
GGGCCTGGGAAAATTGCTTGAATAGAGGCCGCGAGAAGGCCGATAATTCTCGCCAGTTGTCTGACCGACAAATCTGGAACACGGAGGGCCCTCCGAATTTCCTTCTGGATGGCTTTCACCTTGGCATCCGGGAGGAACAGGAACTGCTGGATGGAATCTACTTGAAAACCCAGAAACTCTATGGACTGGGCAGGGACCAGGACCGACTTGCTCCAATTGATCAGAAATCCCAACTTCTGCAGAAGGTCGGTCGTCCATCCCAGGTGTGTGAGGAGATCCTCTCGTGACTGGGATAAAATCAAGATATCGTCCAGGTAGATAATGAGGCGAACCCCCCGGGTTCGGAGGAATGTCACCACGGGCTTCATGAGCTTGGTGAAGCACCAAGGGGCCGAGGAGAGACCGAAAGGCAGGCAGGTGAAGCGCCAACGACGCCCATGCCAGGTGAAGTGGAGATAATCCCGGAACTCCAAAGCGATGGGGACCGTAAAGTATGCGTCCTTCAGGTCTAGCTTGGCCAACCAGTCCGATTGACGTAGGAGGTCTCTGAGGCAGTGTATACCTTCCATCTGGAAGTGTTGGTAGCGTAGAAAAGCGTTGAGTGGGCGAAGATTTATGACAGGGCGAACTCCGCCTCCTTTCTTGGGCACTAGGAATAAATTGCTCGTAAAGCCTGGGGCGGCGAACGGCAACTCCTCTATAGCGCCCTTGGACAGCATCTCCACCACTTCCGTGGAAATCATCTCGTCTTGTTCCTGAGGGAGGGACAATTCTCTGGGGAAATAAAACTGGACAGGCATGGAAACAAACTCCAGACGGAAACCCCTTACACATTGTAAAACCCAAGCATCTGAGGTGATCTTTGCCCATTCTTGACAAAAGAGGGCCAGTCTCCCCGCCACCCGAACTTGAGCGTGAGGGGAAGAAAGGGTACTCACCGTAAGGACGTCTGCTGGGGGTACCACCGCGGGGGTATCTGGATCCCCAGGCCCGACCTCTTGCCGGGAAGAAGGGAGGGGCCCTCTGTTCCTGAAAACCTCTCGAGGGAAAGAAGGAACCTCTGGTTGCGCGGAATGCGCCTCGGAAACCACGGCCGGGTGGACGGTTCCTGCTACGCCCGGCCCCTCCGAAAACCTTAGGCGCGAACACGCGCTTCATGTTCGCCTGTGCCTTGTCAATAGCCGTAAAGGTCTTGACATAAGCACCCATATCCTTAACGAAGGACGCGCCAAACAGGAGACCCTCCTCAGTTGGATCAGGCTCCGCCACAGTCATAGCGGCCAATTTAGGGTCGATCTTCAGGAGGATCGCCTTGCGTCTTTCTGTAGACATGGCCGTATTGGCGTTCCCCAGTAAGCAAATAGCTCTTTGGACCCAACCAACTGCCACATCCACGTCCAGGACGGAGTCCCCGGTCCTGGCAGCATCCAAAAGCTCGTAAAGCTTGGAAAGGGGACCTAGGGTATCCAGGATCTTGTCCTGGCAGCTTTTAAGAGAGTGGTCAAGGCCCTTCTTGGGCTTCCATCCTGACTTATTCAGGAATTGAGCAATTTGCGGGTCAATGTCCGGGGTTTTGCAAGCCGCGCCCGGGAGGGACGGGCGTGGACACTCGGCGCGCAATTTATTGCGGCCTTCCCTAGAAAGTGGCGTGCGGATACGCTTAGCCACATATTGGGCGATGTGATCTGGGGGAACCCACTCGGCGGACCGAGGATGACGTAGGTCGTCTGGGTCAAACAGGGGGTTGCCCTGTGGGTCAAGGATCGAGGTGTCACCCCCCGGGGGAGCAAGTGAGGGGCCCCGGGTATTGGCGGAGGACCCGGAGGGGTTCACGCCCGTAAGGGGCAAATCCTCGCCAGAATCATCATGATCAAAGGAGTCGTACTCCATAGCGTCGGACTCATCCTCCACACTCCGGTCGGTATCCGACCCAATATCATGGGCTCTAGCCCTTTTCCATAGTCTAGCCTTTTTAGCCCGGCCAGGGGCTCTTTTGCGCGTGGGGTGCGCGCTATCTGAGACCGCCTCAGGCGTGTCAGTCATGGCAGGTAAAACCTGCATCGAGGAGTGGGAGCCGACATGTTTGGACTTAGCCTTTGCCTTACGGGCTCCAGGCACAGTCTGAGCAGGGGAGAGGGCAGGGGTGGCCATGGGAGGTAAAATCAGAGAGTGCAGGGACTGGGAGAAATTAGAAGAGACAGCTCCCATGGCTGAGGCAATAGCCTTCTGAATGGAGGAAGCCATAGTGGCCTCTAACATGGCCTGAAACTCTTGGGAGGCCATGGCACCATCAGTACTATCTAATTGGAAGTCCCCTGGGGGACCAACAGGCCCATCACCCCTATCCTGCATGGTAGTGACAGTGACAGAATAGACAGTGAGAATTTAAAGTAAAATAATAATGCAATGGCAATTATATAGTTACCAAACTGACTACAAACAAAGCAGGCTGGATAACACCAGGGTGTTAGCTGGGAGAGAGAGGGAAGGGTTGATTAACCCACAAGGAAATTGAAAAAAAAACAAACGTTTTGGCTGGTGTCCCCAGGGAGCAGGGCTACGAGGTGGCCGGTCGCACGGCAGCACTGGGAGGAATACAAAAGACCGCCCCCAAAATGGCCGCCGCACGAGGAGGCACACGAGGAAAACACTCGGCGGGGGAAGGGGCTCGTGCACCCGCCCGCCGAGCCGACACGCTAACTGGAGTGAGGGAGGAGAGAAGCGTGTACACCGCCGCGGTCGCGAGGAAAATCGCGGCCGCGGCACAGCAGGTCGGGTCCCGTGCAGAAACACGGGTAGGAGAGGGGAGAGTGGAGGGGAGGGGTGGGGACCGCCCGGACGGGGCAGAGACACACCCGCGGGCCCAGAGGGGAGACACCAGCCGGGGAAAAACAAAATCAAAACATCAAACCAATATAAACAATAAGAAAACAAATAAGAGTAAAACAAACAGTATGAAAAATCATAAAATGAAACACACTGTAATACAAATTAAAATGGAATCACAATGCAAGCCAAAGATCAGAGAAACACTTATCTGTCTGAGGAAGCAGCAAAGAAAGAGGGGGATTGTGGGAGACACAAGACTTATATAGCTACTTCCTATACCCTGTGATTGGCTACCTGTTGTGCCTATACAGTTTTTTCTTCAGTTTTGATAATATTTATATTTCTCTTTCTTTGCTGCTGAGGAAATAAAGAAAGAGTTATGCATAATATGAGCCTCCGTGTCTTTAATAAAATTACTGAACATGAATGTTTTGAACACACAAGAGTTCTATTCATAGCCAGCATTACCACATTCTTCTCTCCCAAGCCAGGAAGCTAAAATACCTGACCAGTCACTTTGTAACTGGACACCTGACAATGGTACGTAAGACAGACAGACCGACCTGATCCTGGCAATTCCAAATATAATCATAATGATACAGATGAAGGGAAAATAATTGGAGGAGTGGTGAATAATTTAAATTAAGAGTGATTTTCTTGCATAAGCTTATTGCAAAAGTGATAGCACAGCTGGAAATTTGCCAGTCAGTCACATGCCCTCACTCAATGCAGGTGTCTTGGCAAACTATGACTCTACACTCTTTGTATACCTTTATTTATTTTACATGTAAATGCAATAAGCGTTTCATGTTTTTTGTTAGCACAATACTGCAGGAATAGTAACATGGAAAACAAGCATTTTACTAGTAAAATCATTAAATCAACATATATATAACATATATATAACAATCCTTAAATAGCTCACAGGTCACTGGAGGCTAATGGCTACCTGTTAATGGAGCCCACCCCTAGCAGCGTATTATAGAGTATGATTATATACAGACCATTTGGGATTTAAAAGATGCATAAATGAATATAGGGCACTTCTTTATATACAGTTTTTAAAATATCCACTGCCCTGTATCAATGCTTCTGATCCCCACCATTCACAGTAAGGAGTATAAGAACTCAGTTCCCTCTGCAAATATAGTAAGGGAACTGAGTTCCCACTGGACTACAGCCCTGGAGTTAAAGACATGAATTGAAAGGCAGCTGTGCACATTGGGAGGGGGAAACAGTCTTTCATATTAAACCTAGAGCCATTCATAGAGTATATATTGAACCATGCCATTTTATTTAGGACAAGTCATAGACTATCACTGAGGAGGAGGCTATGAGCTGAATGGGATATACACTATATTCTAAATATGCAGGTCTTTTCATTTTTTCCACATTTTATAAAGTTGCCTGATTGTGCTACATTTGTTTAAATTGTTTGATTTTTTCACATCAATCAATCAGACCGTTAACTCTGTACTTAGTTGAAGCATCTTTGGCAGCGATTACAGCCTTTTGGGTATGATATTTCAAGCTCCACACAATTGGTAGTTTTTGCCATTTATCACTGCAGATCCTCTCGAGTTATGTCTGATTGGATGGGAACCGTCAGTGGACAGCTATTCTCAGGTCTCTCCAGAGATGTTCAAGTCCAAGCTCTGGCAGGGCCATACAAGGACCTTCACAGAGTTGCCCCTAAGTCACTCTTGCATTTTCTTTGCTGTGTGTTTAGGGTCATTGTCCTGATGGAAGGTGAATCTTTGGACCAGTTTTTCAGTCCTTGCTGCTTTAAAACATACCCAAAGCATGATACCTACCACCACCATGCTTCACCATTGGCATGATATTGTTTGATAAACTGTGCCTGGCTTCCTCCACACATGATAGTTTGAACTGAGGCCAAAGAGTTTAACCGTCATTTCATCAGACCAGATATTCTTGTTTCTCTTAGTCTGAGAGTCATTTAAGTGCTATCATTGCAAATTCCAAACAGGCTTTCGTGTGTCTTACAGTGAGAAGAACCTCTCCCAGTGCTCCTTCAGTGTTTCTTTCTCTGGCTCTGCCTCTTCTCCCCAACCCCTCCCTGTCGGCGTCCCCCAAGGTTCTGTCCTCGGCCCCCTACTGTTCTCTATCTATACTGCCTCCCTTGGTAAACTCATCAGCTCTTTTGGCGTCCAATACCATTTATATGCAGATGACACGCAAATCTACCTGTCCTCCCCTGATCTCTCTCCGCCCACCTTGACTCGTGTTTCTGACTGCCTCTCTGCTATTTCCAACTGGATGGCTGCTCACTTCCTTAAACTCAACCTGTCCAAAACAGAACTTCTAGTTTTTCCTCCCTCAAGTGCTGCTACTCCTGTGTCTGTCTCCATCCAAGTCAACGGCGCTACTCACCTCTACCTCTCAGGCTCGTTGCCTAGGGGTTCTTTTTGATTCTGATCTCTCTTTTACTCCCCATGTTCAATCGATAGCCAAATCCTGTCGCTTCCAACTCAGGAACATAGCGCACATCCGCCCATATCTAACGCCGGACGCGGCTAAGGTACTGGCTCATGCTGTTGTTCTCTCTCGCCTTGACTATTGCAATCCCTTTCTCACTGGTCTTACATGTTCCCAGCTTGCACCGCTGCAATCTATAATGAATACGGCTGCGAGGCTTATTTTCCTGTCCGGTCGCACCTCCCACGCCTCCATGCTCTGTCAGTCCCTGCATTGGCTTCCAGTTAGATATAGGGCCCAATTCAAAATTCTGGCGCTTGCTTACAAATCCCTACATAATGCTGCTCCAACATACCTATCCTCCCTCATACACAAGTATGTCCTGTCGAGACCCCTGCGCTCAGCCCAAGACCTACTCCTATCCTCTGCCCGGATCCCCACCTCTGATGCTCGCCTTCAAGACTTCTCCAGGGCTGCACCTATTCTGTGGAACTCCCTTCCCTCCTCAATCAGACTTTCACCCAGTCTCCATTCCTTCAAAAAATCTTTGAAAACTCACTTCTTCATTAAAGCGTATCAATTAAACTGTCAGCAGGTTTCTCATCCTCCACCCCATGACTCCGTTCCTGCACCTGTCAAAAATGACCTACCAAGCACTCAATAAACCCTTCTGTAACAAACTATTTAATTCCCCTACTTTAACCCTTTGTGTCACTATACCCCACTCCCTCTAGCATGTAAGCTCATCGAGCAGGGTCCTCAACCCCCTCTGTTCCTGTACGTCAGTGGTCTGATCTCAATTATGTGTCTGTTAGTCCACGCTACGGAATTTGTTGGCGCTATATAAATAATAAAATAATAATAATAATAATAATGACTTATGGGGCTGGCATAGATTTTTTTTCCAGGGCTGCTTTGGAATCCCCAGTCCGGCCCTGCCTGATATGCATCTGCAACTGCAAAACCTGGTATACACAGGTGTGTGTCTTTCCAAACCAATGTCCAATGAAAGTGTAGAAACATCGCAATAATAATCCAGAAAAATTGGGTGTTTGAGCTAAACTTCAAGTGACATACCAAAGGTTCTGAATAATTATGCCAACATGATATTTCAGGTTTTTGTTTTTAATTATTTTACAAAGTTTTTAAACATCTGGTTTTGCTTTGTCATTATGGGGTATTGCGTGTAGGTTGGTGCAAAAATAAATAATTTAAACAATTGTAGTGTAATGCTTCAAAATAAAACAATGTGAAAAAAATGGGAGTCTGGATACTTTCTGAATGCTACTGAAGCTACCTGAGGTCACATTTTATTAAAATGTGTTTTTTTGTTGTAATTTCTCAGACAGAAAAACAATTATTCAAAAAAGACATGGAAATTTTACAAAACTAATATATTTTAGTTGTGTCATTGCTATTTGTCAATCTGCTTGTTGAAATGTCATTGTTTAATGTGGAGAATATAACCAATGCCTTTAAAATCTGTTTACATTTTTCATCTAGCTTTACTTAAACAGTAAAATATGTGATTTTTAATAGTTACACCATCATGACTGTGGGGATTTTATCACTCTCATCCCCAACTATATTATCTAGAAACTGTTCATCCCCGCTCTCCTGCTTCTACACATACAAGCCCAGCTTTCCTACATCACCTGGTGTGCACTCACATGTTTCAAATTGGAACTATAATATTGCTGAATATGTCAACTAAGCATCTAAGTATGGTTCATTCTCAGGGGACAAGTAGGAAGAGATTTGCAGTGGTGAGTAATTTTAATGTTTGGCTAGTAGCATAGGGCTTGACATTTTAATCTGCAAATGTAGAATTATTTCCTTTCCTGTTTGCAAAGCAAACCTGTCATCGGTTGATAGTAGGTCCTTTAACTAAGTGGAATATATTAGGTCTTCATCAATATGAAATAATAATAGGCTAAAAAAAAAATCTTGATTACCTTTTCTTTGTGAAATAAGCTCTGTTACAGAAAGCAGGCTATTTAGATTTCTAACATGTGTGGTGTTCGTGGATCATAAAGTTCTAGACATAATAAATGTAACTACGCAAACGGTGACAAAGGTATCGTATAGGAAGACTGAGCAAAATGTACATCAAAGTAAAGGAAGAATGCATGCAGAAATAGGCGTAGACTGATAGATCGCTTCCATCAGTGGCTGCAGCAATCACTGTTTGGTTTGTAAAGAACGCCTGTCGTCCTTTAGTTTTCTATTCTTTTACATTGGGAGGGGAGCTCACTCAGTGTTGAACTGTTCAAAAATGGTTTAATACTGTACACAGGGATGGTGCCAAGGGACACCGAACCCCATAACCACTACAGCAAGATTAAGTGGTTATGGTGTCTAGAGTAGAATATCTCTTTAACAATGATTTATGGCTTCTTTTAAATGGCAAGAATGTAAAGAGCCCATTGTTATTGAAAGAGGAACTGCCTCTACTCTGGAATTTACTCTGAATATCATCAAAAATGAGCTATAATACGTAGAGGAGAGCCCGGAGGCCTGGAGGGAGCGCTTTGAAGCTAACTTTGATCGCATATGTCAGGAATTCTGGAGGCGCTTAGAATGCAGGCCAACCCACAGCTACTCACCTACAGCACCGGAGAAAACGGCTGATGCAGCACCTCACCAACCCGGTGCAAGGTTAGGGCCCAACACACCCACCCAGCTGCCAGACATACCAGTGGTCATTACGGGCATTAGGACGTAGGGCAACACCGCACTGCCAAAAATTCTACCTTCCAGACCCGAAACACTGACAGACCTCAACGACCCCTTGCCTTAATGCTCCGCTCTGCCCCACTGGCAATCTCCCAGAGGCCTTGTAGACGACCGCCACGTACCCAGAGAAAGGAGCCAAATCCCGGACGGGTGAGCGGAAACCCAGGATTGCAGCTGCAGTACCCAGCACTACACCCCAATAAGCATCCTGATCGCCCCTTACACCTCTCCATGGCTGAGCCGTGGGCTCTTTGGACACTAGCTATACCACAAGACTTTGTCACGCCAAGGACTGGCAAGGGTTGAGCAGGACTCAGCCACAACACAGCAACCATAGTACTGCACTAAGACTAACCCTTTAGTTAAGGTTTCTCATTTCTCTCCTCTGTACCTCTGGGTCTGGTCTCTACTCATGCTCAGGACGCAGCATGGTTTGGGTTAGACCCTTGTTGTTGTTATGCCTTTTAACCACTACCTACCAGGCTTAGACATTCCTACATGATTACAAAGTGTGCAGCACCTCATTTCTGTCCTAGACATACCCTCGCTATCAACCTCCCTGTGCTATTTTGAATACATGCTATAGCTGCAATGCCAGCGGATTTTCTATGTTTTGTTATTCTCCCACAGTTCTACGATGCACCCTACCATTTTCTTTGTGTCACATCAACATAGTCCTGTGTTCCTAATGCTTCATAATTACAGGCTTCAGCCTTGATGTTGTTCGCCCAGCAGAACTTTACTCTTAAATGTGACCAGCCTATGTAATGTTCAGTCATACTGCATGTGTTCTAGATTGTATTTAGATGTTTTCATTAAGTGTGCATACCATGCCAGTTTCAATTTCTAACCGGCTTGTTAGTACTTCATGTTACACACAACTGCTTCATGTCATAAACTAGCTTATGCCTAAAGCATTTATGATTAGTGAGCAATTTTCATGTCTGAATATACCTACTGGCCTATAATCTTAGCGCATACCTAATTTTCGGACATGCCAGTTTAACCTGTTTCATATATTGGGTTATTTATCTGCGACCAACCATGTCTTGAAAGTCTCGCAAATATTTTTTTTTCCATATAGTTGAATCTACTCACTCTAGACGTATGAACCCAGCCTGATTGTATTACAATATAAAATTAGTGCTATGATCTCACAATGTCACGTACATATTATACAGTTATTCTTGTTGTGCCTGTCTCTGCTGTTGGGGCATTGCAGGATTGTTTGTAACCCTCTCTATGCACTACAAAAATAAAGAATAGATAAAAAATTAAAAAATTAATTTCAAAGTTTAGGTCAAAATAGCCAAATTCAAAGCATACAGAGAAATTCAGCTATTTTTAAACTTAAATCTATAACTCACTTTAAATTCTTACCAATTCATACTTTAGTGAATAAACGATTGTGCACTGACTTGTATATAAAATTGGAAGTGCTGATTTATACACCAAGAATAAAAATATTGTTAAAACTGTTAAATTTAACAAAAAGTGTGAAACGCTCTGTAGATAGACAACATAATTTTTACATAGGTTTTAGGCTGTGGTGAGTAGCAATCTGAAACATGAAAATTGTTGTTTTTCAGTTAAACACACTTCCTCTCTCATCTAAGCAAACAGCCTATCCCTTAATGTGACTCTTGTAGCAGTTAACATACTGTGAGCAGAGAGCAGTGTGATATGGTGATATTATATTGCTATCTCCAGAAGCTGTGTATGGTATCCTGCTCAGTGGTTTATTCAGCAGGTATACAGAGCATCCCTCTCCATCCTGACACTTTGTAGCGTGGCCTTGTTGACTTGAGGAGCTTGATTACCCAGTCTAAAAAAGGAAGATCTCATGAAAATATGAAGATATGGCTTTCCTAGCAGATCTGCTTTCTTAGGATAATGGAGGTCCTCTACCAAGGGCCGCGATGCCACACCATATCAAGTTTAATATAGTGGTCCTGGGGCATACAGCCTATCTCTGTGAGGTCAGAAGTGTAGAGCTGACTTTTCTGAGAAAAGGTGGTGTTTACACTGCTGCAAAGGACCACCTCCAGTGGTTGTCACTCCATCAGTCACTAGAGGGTAATCCTGAGTTTGACCCTGCAAAGACTGCAAGACATGCATTCAGTTTCTCCACGCTCTGCATGAGATAAACCAGATTCCGTTCTGTATTTTATCAGACATATAAGAAAAACAATGAATATGGAAGCCACATTGTTAGGTTTGCCAGGTGGGGGAGCATCTGTCTATAATTTGCCTCTTACAACTCCTATCAGGCATAGTTTTTGTTGATACCCAGATTTGATATATTTAAAGGCATGAATACATTGTCAGAAGCCTTGGTTAAGGAATGTATCTTTATTGTGATGGGATAATTATTATTACTAGTGCTGTACAATATAATCTACCCATAACACTACTAAAGGGGGCTCCTATTCCCTGGATTTAACAGGCTATCACATTACATCCCCGATTAATGTACACATACAGGTAAATGAAGTATTCAGGAGGATCATGTTTGTTGTTGTTGTTGCTATTTATATCTACAGAATCCTGCATGTACTTAACAGCCTGAAGTACCCGATTAGTTCATCTTTACCAAAGCTTTCTAAATCAGTTTCTACCCATGTTTAGTGTGTAGTGAGTATCCCAGTGCGCCCATCAGAAGTTGGGGTATGCTGAGAATATCTTCTTTTTTATTTATTTTTGCAGTCGTTAACCACATGTTAACCTTCTGTGAGTGTGTTAATTTCCCTTTGTGTACATTTCTATTTTACTCTTGACTGATAACAGAAGTGGCAGAGGAAGCGTAACTTGCTATGTAGGAGACAGGATGTCTCTTTGTATGGCGTAATACTCCAGGAAGCCACTGCACAGCCTCAATCTGCCTGATCTATACCAAGTATCACATGATGATGTCATCTTACATGGAATGGTGACACACTGTGTTATTCTTCATAGCTAATTTAAAAAGCATAATATATTAGATACCTTGTGCACTGACTACTAAAAAGTGAGATAATTGTTTCAATATATGAAATTCAGATGGAAAGATCAAGGATCGGTCCCTTGGAGCCAATTAACATCACATAACGCATTTTATAGAAATCAGTTTTTGCCACAATGTTCAGCATATGTATACCATTTTTATTAATTTGGTTAACAAAGTCAGACACAAAAAAAAATACAAGATACACATATTGTA
This sequence comes from Pelobates cultripes, assembly GCA_933207985.1. NCBI lineage: Eukaryota > Metazoa > Chordata > Amphibia > Anura > Pelobatidae > Pelobates > Pelobates cultripes. The sequence goes on from CAKOES020000571.1 coordinate 11,204, forward strand.
TATTACGCACAAATCTTATTAAAGAGGCTGAAAGTGTTCAACAATAAAATAAATTTGCATATTCCCTAAAGTGAACAGGTTTGCTGCTCACTAGTAACCTGGTATGTGGGTAGATTTGCATTTAAGGATGCTTGAGTCCACCCATGGAGTGTTACAGGCAAACATAGGAAATTGCAGCAACAGTCGATCTGAAATACTTGGCCCTCCAGTCAGTGTTAGGCATCTGATCAGGTTCTGCCTACATTTTGGGACTCATTGACTGAAGATTGTCAGTCTAATGTAAAGAGTTACTGAAAGCATCATGAACACATTACTGATTTGAATTGGTCATGGTGCTTGTAGTCCATGTGCAGAATTTCGCTATAAAACACTGCACATACAGCGTTTAACCCGTTTTCTGCCAGAGGCGTAACGCCAATTCTGGCAATGGTATAGATGCATCATTAGCCAGCCTGGAACTAGAGTTCTGGGTTGGATAATGTCAGTTCTGCGCAAATTCTGCGTCTGTCATCAGTTACAAACGGCCAATGGAGGCATCCCCCCTCTATGTTGCCCATGTCCACCCTTAAGCCCAGCTTCACTGACATCTCTTTCCCTCAGTGATGTAAAATAGGAGGATCGGGCTGCAGGAAGAACTTGGCTTTGGCATTTGAACAGAGTTGGGTTTAGCTATGTTCTTCTTTTTTTCACTTTGTGGGGGACCAGACTAGGAAAGATTACTGTGACCAAAAACAGTGTTTTCTTAAAACACATTTTTTTTTTTGTTTGGAGTATCCCTTTAAATGCTAAATTTAGATTGTATGTATTTATACACTGAACCAAATTTTAGGCTTTCAAAAAAGAAAATGCAATGCTCCATTTTCTTTTAAATTTTATATAAAAATGTTTGGAATTACATCTCCATCTCCTTTAGTCCAGGATGAGCCAAAGCAAACATTGCAAACAAGCAGGAGAAATAGATTTAAAAAAAATAACAATGACTAAGAGGGAGGGGAGCTAAGATGGAGGTGCCCAGTTGAGGGATAAAAAGGTGTGGATTTCTACATGTAATAGTTTTATTGTCACGTCACATATACTTTTATAACAAATATACTGATAAACAAACATAATATTAACAATCCTGGTAAGTTACAGTTCCCTTTAAAGTACGTAAGTGATGCCGCCAACTATCTTTAGATACCGGAGGAAGTGTTTTACCTAATCACACATTGGGTTGGGGGTCTCACATCAGAACTGATCAGCTTAATGCTGTATTGATGATAGGCATGTAGCAGGATGTCTGGCTATATATAGAATGCAGCACAAGCGCATTCTTAGTTAATGAACTGAAAAACAATGAGGAATAATGCACGGTCCCTTGCCTCCTGTTGCAGGTGGGGGCAAGAGGGGTCAGCACTGGCTCTGTCTGCGCATTTTCATCCTGATGAGATTGCACCATTAATCTCCTCGATGAAGAAATTATAAAAAAAACTGCCTTTCATTTTATTTTATGGCTATGCCTATCAAGTAATGAGCTTTCATACTGTCTGGAAAAAATAAAAAGCTCATTATTAAATCCCATCCAGACACTGGACTTATCAGAGCAACAAAATCTGACCGCTACCTCTTCAAGCCCGCTCCAGGCAATGTATAAAAATGTATTAATAAAAACTGTACTATTTAATTCTTTTAACTGCTTCACTACTTGTTTACAAATGGAATTCTGATCCGTTATCTGATGCTGGACGTCCTCACGGACCTCCAGCATCAGATTTTCCCCATAGGAAAGCATTGAATAATGCGTTCATACTATGGAGAGGTTTAATGCGTGCGTGGTCATTGCCGCGCATGCTCATTAAGTCTCCCCCTGCCGATATCAGCGAGGAGCGTGGGCGGAGCCTGACCCAGCACCGAGGGGCATCGGCTCTGGATTCAGGTAAGTGGCTGAAGGCTTTAACGGTTTGTTTTCCTGGCACTATAGGATCCCTTTAAGAGTATTGTTGACTTCTCTAGAAGACAGTAACCCTAACCAAGGGGGCATCGGGGGAGAGGGGGTGGCTTGCATTCTGTGTGAATACTGTGTGATATACTGCACATATCACCACCTGAAGCATGTTCCATTAACAGGGGCGAGAGTGACCTATATATTGAGTCATCCAGAACATATTGAACAAATATTCAGTCAAAACAACATAAAGCTTTTTGGAAAAATAACTCCAAGCTATAAAGCCAAAAGCATAAACCTGAAGACTCTGTGTGGCATTCAGTATTTGTCAGGTGGCCATTGGGAGCTCTGGTGCAGTTCATGGCACAAACAGTACCACATTTGCTGGGACCCATGCATGGTTAATAGGTGGTGCAGGTGTGACAGGGGTCCATGAGGCCAAGAGCAGAGTAGTGTAGGTACCTTAGCCCCTGAAGTAAAGCTTGTGTACAGTTCCATTGTGTGTGATAAGGAGGGATTTTCAAAAGTGAGTCTTGAAATAAGAGTGGATTCTTACCTCTCAGTGCCGCTATGATGTGGCCTATATCTCGAGACAAGGAGCACTGGAGGATGCAGCGGTGCATCGTTGAGAAGCGTTGGTAGATCTATTCAAAGCCATCCTGCAAAGGAGCTGTTCAAGATCTGTAAGTGCCGGCAGGGCCGGATTAACAATGGGGCTGATGGCCAGTGCCAGTATTGCAGTAAAACCGGCAATAGAAATGCCGGCATATTTCTATCTATAAACAGAGATTACTCTGCAATACCTGCGCCAGCCAGTAGGGGCCACTGTGTGTGGAGAGAGGCAGGGATAGGTAGTTACAGCATATCCCTGCCTCTCTCTACACACTGATCCATGGGGGAGCAGCTACACAGCACAGAGAGTCCAAACAGCAGCTCCCAGCCTGCGGAGACAACCTACAGCTCAGGGAAGTGAGGGATGGGGTAAAGGCTTCAGGGAGACATGGGGACACTAGGGAACACTGGGTGACCTGGGAACACTGAGACACTTGGGGACACTGAGAAACCTGAGGACACTGGGAGACACTGTGTCCCTAGCGTGTGTCCCCATGTCTCCTAATGTCCCTAAGTCTCTCAGTGTCCCTAGTGTCTCAGTGTCCGCATGTCTCCCACTGTCCCTATGTCTTAGTGTCTCCCAGTGTCCCCTAGTGTCAAATGTCTCACAGTGTTGGCATGTCTCTTAAGTGTCCCATAGTGTCCAAGTGACACTGGGCAACATGGGGACACGAGGGGACACTGAGAGACATGGGGCACTGAGACACATGGGGCACTGAAACATTGTGATACATTGGGACACTGTGATACATAGAAGACATTGAGACATGGGGACATGAGGGGACACTGGGACACATGGGGCACTGAAACACTTTGATACATAGGGGACACAGGCACTAGGGGATACTGGGAGACATGAGGACACTGGAAGACTAGGGGACACTAAGACACTGGGAGACAGGGAGACACTGGTAACAATCCATCTTTTATTCAGCAGAATAAATGTGAGTAGTATTTGGTGATTTTACAGAATTTTCTTCTAGGTCACTCCTTGTAATTTACACGCATACATAATTAATTATGCAAATTAGTAAGGCCGGTATTTTTTTCCAAGAAAGGTGGCAAGCCTAACTATCCTTCACATACTCTTGCTTAAGCATGGAATCTTTAGAGGGATGTATGGGAACAAAACGTGTGCGGACGGGCTGACAATGAAATTAGTTAAGGTAAAGCTGACTTTGTGCACAATGCAAATGATCTTGCTGCTTCAGTCTCTCTAACACTGTGACATGTTCCTTTTCTTCTACACTCACTACATGCAGCTGTTCTCTGTCCCAGACTATATACCAGGAGCTTCTGCCTGCTAGTAAGGAGGTTAGGAGAGGAATGGACCAGCGAGTGCTAGGGGACAGTCCTTAGAAATCGTGGCGCAAATTCATCGTTGGACACATTTCTGCCAAGCTCATAGTTTGCCCTTAGTTGGCCAGCCTGCATGATTGGCAGGCAGCCTGACATGCATTCATGCCAGGCTGGCCTTCCAATTCTTTAGGCAGACACACCCGCTTTTTAAGGCATGTTCGCCTCTTTCGGCAGTTCTGATTACATGATTTGCGTCAGTGGCGCACCCTTTTACCCCGTCCTGCTTCACTGGACACTGCTGTTAGGGGTATGGATTTACTTGAAAAATAAAAACAAAAATTAGAGAAGGATTAGCATAGAGTGTGTGTTTTCTCATAGCTGCACCCTATGAATTTCCCTTCAGCACCACTTCCGCCAGATACATGACGATTGGTAGGTATAACTGTTTTAGTGTTTTTGGTCAATAAGATTCTGTAATTAGGCCCATCATAATTGTCAGCACCAGGCCCACTGGGCTCTAATTCTGGCCCTGAGTGCCGATAAATGGTAGGCCCCGGTTCTGTGTTTCAGCTTGGCCGGCTGCGGGATGTACATAAAAGGCCTCTAGGGATGCAGCGAGAGTACCACAATCAGAACCTGAGATTTTTAGGGCTGGATGGTGGTTGCAAGCGGCGGGAGTACAGTGGATTTCTCTGCAAGGTCGGGATCAACCAGAAATGGAATCTTGTCTGTCTCACCGTCAGGCTCTGCTCCCCACCTCTAAGAAGGGCTTCTAATTTTATTTTGCTCATTTAGAACTAAAAATTAGCAAGTTACTCCCCTGCTTGAACGCAGAATGTATTTGGTAAAGTGATTGAAACAAATATAATCCACTTTGCAAGAATGTCAGTTGAGTTCAGCAGAAAGTCAATCACTTGTCATCTCCAAGCAGTAACAATGAAAGATTACATTCGATGGTGTCCTTAAGGTAGAGAGAGACAATGCTATGTTTCAAAACAGAAGAAAAGAAGAAAGTGATGCAGGAAAATGAAGTCTGACATTAAAGATTCATGCTGAAGTAAATCTTTAAATAATTCATTTTTAGTAGAGGAATACATATTTTTCCATTGACACAAACGCTTTCAGCTGCAGTGCTTAAAGGTACAGTGACAGCAATCATAAAGTACATCTGAAAGATGGGGGAGTCAACGTTGGTAGGTAAGATTGTAGGATAGAGGAGAAGTGCCAAAGGGGTGGACGTACCATGACGTTAGAAAAGCAAAAAAACTCATGCAGTACTGAGTGACAGCCTCTCTATCACCTATCACAGCTATACTGAGCACTTACATTACAGTAGAGGAGGTACAGTAAGTGCAGTAGTAATACAGTGTATAAATATTTTATTTATATAACACTAACAGGTGTTCTGAGCACTTTACAGGTTGTTACACTGTAGGTGTGTACAGTAAGTGCATGATAGGTATACAATGTATGTATATTTTATATAACACTAATAGGTGTACAGAGCACCTTACATGTTTCATTACAGCAGATGAGTTACACTAAGTGCAGCAGTTATTTTGTGTATGACTATTTCATTTATATAGCGCTAGCAGGTGTACTGAGCACTTTACAGGTTGTTACACTATAGGTGTGTACAGTAAGTGCATAGGTATACAATGTATGTATATTTTATATAACACTAATAGGTGTACAGAGCACCTTACATGTTTCATTACAGCAGATGAGTTACACTAAGTGCAGCAGTTATTTTGTGTATGACTATTTCATTTATATAGCGCTAGCAGGTGTACTGAGCACTTTACAGGTTGTTACACTATAGGTGTGTACAGTAAGTGCATAGGTATACAATGTATGTATATTTTATATAACACTAATAGGTGTACAGAGCACCTTACATGTTTCATTACAGCAGATGAGTTACACTAAGTGCAGCAGTTATTTTGTGTATGACTATTTCATTTATATAGCGCTAGCAGGTGTACTGAGCACTTTACAGGTTACATTCTAGTGTGTTGGTTGGGGGGAGGGGGGGTTTACAGTAAGTGTGCATAATTATTTTGTGTATGAATATTTTATTTATTTAGCTCTAATAGAGCTACTGGGAACTTTACATCTTACATTCCAGTATAGGGAGATACAGTGAATGCAGTAGGTATAAAGTTGTGTATATTTTAATTAAAAACGCTCCACATGTTACATTACAGAACAGGGAAAGCACACCAAGTGCAGTAATCCTGCTTTGTATGCTTACTTATATTGCGATAACACTGTTCTCCGATTACTTAACATAATGAAAAACAACTCAGTAGAATGTCTATTTGAATATGCAACATATTGAGTATTAATTGTGACCCTACAATTCAGCAGTCACAAGTGAATCTATTTTCTGTGTTCCATATACGCAAAATTATTATGGTCTTTTTTGTTTTTATTTTTGCTCTTTTACTTTTATACATCACATTAATCACAGTGGGTATGTTAGTCCTGGCTAACAGCCGGGGGTCTTGTGACCCTGAGGATGTCTCCTGTAAAGTCCTATTTATAACTTCACGTTGACTTCAGGACTCCATGTCAAGAGCAGGAAGAGTGATAGAGACTCGCAGGCCCTGAAAACACACGCCTCTCCAGTAATAACAGAAGGTAAAGCAACAGGGTATTGTCAGTGTTAAGCTATGGGAAATCCTGGGGAAAAACTGGGAAAACAGGTTGTAGTTCAACAATTGTCACAAAGGCTTGAACTTGTGGGACGTTTTTTAACCTCTTTGCTCTTAAGAAATCCAGTGCTGTATACGTCCTCCCCTTGTGTGTCTCAATTAAATAGCATTTTGTGCCTCTGTGAGTATATTAAAACATGTAAACTTATTGATTAAAGTTCAGTTTCAGATATTTTAGGTGAGAATTTGCAGTAAAGCTTTAGTTCTTAGTATTTTTGTCTTCAGATATTCATATCTCATTTCTCCAGCCATTTCAGAGTTAGTACCTATTTTAGCAGGATTACTGCGCAGCCAAACAATAGCAACATGGGTTAGTGCTGGATAGACTGATACTGTCAAACACTGGATCTCCAAGGTACCCCAACAGACCTGGATTTAGGTATTTCTCAGGTCTGTTTCTAACAAAACCTGGATTGTTGATGTATCTTGAGGACTGGTTTGGGAACTACTGGGTTGCAGATAAGTTATTTTAGGGTTGCTTGGAAATGGACTACAACATTTTTTGTAAGTCTCTAACTAGGTGAGACCTACACAAGCTTCTTTATATGACATCCAGGGGAATGTAAATAGAGGTTGCATAGGATACACCAGTGGAATTGTCACGATACATGTTGGACGCTGTCGGACCGCAGGTTGCCAGGCTGAATGCTCTGTTCAGCCGCACAGAATGTCTCCGCACAGACATGTGGAAGGAGGAAATACTTGCCTGTTGCACCGCTCTCATACAGGGCCGCTCGGCCGTAACAATTCGGATGCTACCCGCTCGAATGGTACGTCCTTGCATAAAAATAAATAACGCAACGTCACATCCAGGGCCGGTGCAAGGATATTTGCCGCCCTAGGCAAAAGAAAAATTGTGTGTGTTTACATTAAAAAGCCTAGAGGGACAGGCTATAGACACCAGAACCACTTTTGTCTATTTGAATATGCAGTGATTCTGGGGACTATAGTGTCCCTTTAATATAAGGTAAATTAGAGATTAGTGTCACTAATAATATACTAGATTGCCTACTTACAACCAGATGAGGATGGTGATGGGCTCTGGCTGCAGTTTGGCTCCACTGATCTGGTGTAGAACATCTCTGGAGGCTGTTTGTAACTGTGGTCACAAAATTCAATGTTCTGGGAGAACGGGAAGCAGCTCAATTTTGTTGGGCCCCTTACACAGCTCTTACACTGCTGGGCCCAAGGGCCTGATGGTGAGTATGCCCATAAGGCCCACCCATAAGTTCACCTACATGTTCCACCCATGAGTTCGCTCACAATGAGTGGAGTGTGTAGGGGATGTGTTATGTGTTATTATAGAGGATCTAATGTGTGTGCTTATTGAATGTAGTGTATAGGGATACCAGTTTGTGTAGGTAATGCAATGCGTTTGTGTGCAGTGGAAGCAGTGTGTTTTTGTGTAAGGGATGTATTGTGTGTTTCTGGTTATGTGTAAGGGAATGCATTGTGTGAATCTGTGTATGCAAGGGATGAAGTGTGTGTGTCTGTAAGGGGTGCATTGAGTGTATGTAAGAGATGCATTGTGTTTCTGTGTATATGTAAGAGAAGCAGTGTGTGTTTGCATGTGTGTAAAGGATGCATTGTGTGTTTCTGTGTATGTGTGCAAAGGATGCAGTCTTTATGTGTAAGGGTTGCATTGTGTGTGTGTAATGGATGCATTGTGTGTTTCTCTGTGTGTAAGTGAAGCATGTTGTGTTTCTGTGTGTGCGCACATAGTGTGAAAGAGCTCCCTGTCCTGCCCCATGTCCTATAGAGCTCTCCCTTCCATCCCTTAGAGCTCCCCCGGCCCCTTAGTGGTCTCTCCACCCCATCACCCTCCCCTAGCAGTCTCTTCTCACACCCCCGTGTTCTCCTCACCCCCCTCCCTGTGATCTCATCTCCCCTTCTTCTCACCTCCCCCCTCCCTGTGTTCTCCTCACCTCCCCCTCCCTCTGTTCTCCTCACCCCCCGTGTTCTTCTCACCTCCTCCCTCCATGTGTTCCCCTTACCCCCCTCCCTGTGTTTTCCTCACTCCCTCACCCTCCCTGTGTTCTTCTCACTCCTCCCGTGTTCTTCTCACTCCCCCCTTCCCTGTGTTCTTCTCACAACCCCCCGTGTTCTTCTCACTCCCCCCGTGTTCTACTCACGCCCCCTCCCTCTGTTCTCCTATCTCCCTTCTCCCTCACCCCTCCCTGTGTTTTCCTCACTCTCCCACCCTCCCTGTGTTCTTCTCTCACTTCCCCTCCCTGTGTTCTTTTCCTCTCACAACCTCTTATGTTTTTCTCTCACAACACCCCTGTGTTCTTCTCACTCCCTCCCTGTGTTCTTCTCATGTCCCCCCTCCCTGTGTTCTCCTTATCTCCCCTTCTCCTCACCCCTGTCCCTGTATTCTTCTCACCCCCCCGTGTTCTTCTCACTCCCCACATGTTATTCTCATCCCCCTCCCTGTGTTTTTCTCACTCTCCCCCATGTTCTTCTCCCCTCCCCTATGTTCTTCTTACTCCTCCCCCTATGTTCTTCTTACTCCCCTCTCCCTATGTTCTTCTTACTCCCCCGTGTTCTTCTCACCCCCCATGTTCTTCTCACTACCCCCCCCCTCCTGTGATTTCTTCTCACCACCCTCTCCCTGTGTTCTTCTCATCCCCACCCTCCCTGTGTTCTTCTCACTCCCCCCCTGTGTTCTTCTCACCACCCACCCTCCCTGTGTTCTTCTCATTCCTCCCTCCATGTTCTTCTTACTCCTCCACCCATGGCTCTTCCCCCGTGTTCTTCTCACCCCTCCTGTGTTCTTCTTATCCCCCCCCCCATGTTCTTTTCCCCTTCCCTGTGTAGCGTAGGTGGCCGAGCTTCTCTCCGGTCCGCAGTACAGGAGCTTCTGTTTCCTGTACCTGGCCGGACTGACAGGAAGTGCACACTGAGTGTGCACTTCCTATCAGTCCATCTGGCCGGGTAAAGGAAACGTCAAACACATAGGCGAAAGAATACAACCTCTGTAGCAGATGGCACCAGGCGACCCTACAAGAAATACTGTATAAAGCTGCAGACGTGTATCTGCTGTAATTTCTGTGTATTTAAAAAGAATTGTATTCCTCTGATTGTTCGGTAGTTTCATTCCCTTAGTTTATTCGAATGAAACTACCGAACAACCAGACCTCCCTGTGTGAAGTGTGTCCTCAATTACCAGTTGCAACATTGTTGCGAACGGGTAATTGAACAGTAAGTAGCCGTCCTTGGTTCTCGGGGGTGGCCGCCATTCGACAAACGAACACGTGGCGGCGGCCATTTTAAAACTCCCGAACAGCGGTGCTTTGCCGTCGAGTGCCTGGAACTAAAATCGGACACTCGAGTAGGCGAACACCGCTGAGACCTCCACAGCCCTGGTCCGTTCGGTTCCAAACTACCGAGCGGCCCCTCGTTCGGTAAATAGAGAATACCGAACGAGGGGATTCAGGCGAACCCTCCCTAGCCTCTATAGCTAGAGGCTTTCGTGTATTTATTCCCTTATGCCAGGACCGACCGCAAGGCCCATTCACATGGAACCGAATTCGGCTATCTCTGTTCGTGCGGTCGGTCATTTTATTCCCTCCATACTTTTCCCGAACTCCTGGTCCGATTTGGGTGATTTTTGGATATGTTGTTCACCCAGATCAGGGCTATCAGGGGGTGTAGGATTTAAAGGGGTACCCCTACGTTTAGGGGTACATCCAGAAACGGGGGGGAATTGGTGTGCTGGATAAGGGGATTATGATGCTGGCTGAGGGGAGGGGATGTGTGGGAGGTTACCAGGACAGGATTAGCTACTGTAATAATTACTGTAAATCCCTCCCTTGCATGGGAGCATGCTTTATAAGGAGACTGTGATTAAAGGCTTGTCAGTTATGCTCCTGAAACTGTGTGTCGTCCAGTTATTGGGATTGCTGTTGGGATATTGCTGTATTTTACCTGCTGGAAACCCTGCCTTTGGATTTACTATTTACTTGTTCCTGAGTCTCACTTGGATTATAAGCGGAGATAACCTGGGTAATATTGCATCTCCGCTACACTCACTACCATAGATTTGTGTAAGGGATACTGGCAAATTCCACTAGCCGAGGACGCCATCCCTAAGTCGGCGTTTGTCACCCCGTTTGGCTTGTACCAATTTCGAGTCATGCCATTCGGGATGAAGAACGCCCCCGCGACCTTCCAGCGGATGGTGGATCGGCTACTGGACGGGTTCCAGGACTATGCATGTGCATATCTGGACGATATTGCCATATACAGTCAGACCTGGTCGGAGCACTTACAACACATAGGGGCTGTAATAGATCGGATCCGAGAGGCAGGGCTTACCTTGAAACCCAGCAAATGCCACATAGGGATGGCAGAGGTCCAGTACTTAGGACACCGGGTTGGTAGCGGGCAGCAGAAGCCCGAGCCCGCAAAGATTGAAGCTGTAGCCCAGTGGCCTACCCCTAGGACCAAAACCCAAGTCCTGGCTTTCCTAGGTACCGCAGGGTACTACAGAAAATTTGTACCCAACTCCATGAGTGCCCTGGCCAAACCCCTGACTGATTTGACGAAGAAAAACCTGCCCCGGCAGGTCGTCTGGGCCCCAGAGTGTGAACAGGCATTCCATCAGCTGAAGACGGCTCTGACCAATGCCCCTGTACTGGCTGCTCCTGATCCAACTAAACGTTTTCTTGTTCACACAGACGCCTCAATGTTTGGATTGGGAGCAGTACTGAGCCAGGTCGGAGCCGATGGCGGAGAACACCCTGTAGCATACTTGAGTCGGAAACTGTTACCCCGAGAGGTGAGCTACGCCGCCATAGAAAAGGAATGCCTGGCCATGGTGTGGGCCCTGAAAAAGTTACAGCCATATCTCTATGGGCAACCCTTTTCTTTGCTCACAGATCACAACCCGTTGGTGTGGCTAAACCATGTGGCTGGAGACAATGCCAGGCTGCTGCGCTGGAGTTTGGCGCTGCAGCCCTTTGACTTTACAATTCACTACCGCCCAGGGAAACAAAACGGTAATGCCGACGGGTTGTCCAGACAAACAGACCTTGAGAAATGATCTGTGAGCACTCCTCCGGACATCCCCAAGCCGATCCGCTGGGATCAGACTGTGTATGCCGGCTTGGTTCTGGGGGAGCATTGTGGCAAACCTAGCCACTTGGACAATAACTAGAGACTGTGCCTTTAAGGGTTGCCTACAGGTCTGGAGAGAGATGCGTTGTATTCCTATGTATGTGCTAGATGTATTTCTGTAGAGACTGTAATTACTGGTTTCGCCGAATGCCAATGGCGGTTTGTATGGGGATTCTCGTTCGTTTCACGAACGGCACTTTGGAGGGCCGTTCGTGAAACGAACGCGACACCCCCTAATAGCCCACACACTTAGAGGCGTGTGGCGCTAGTTAACCGATTGCAACATTGTAATTAGAGGCTCTCCTGGGTGGCCGTCGTTCGACTACCGACCATGCGGCGGTCGGCCATCTTGGATCCTTCGTTCCTCAGCGGGTCCGTGTTGTCGAACGCATAGCATTACCAATAGCTATTCGACGGCACGAACACCGCTGAGCCTCCAGGACGTTCGGGAGTTTCAGAACCAGGTTCACTAAAAGTAATCGGTTCTTTTCGTGTGTTTGGAAAGAAATGTGTTTTCTGTGCGGCGTT
>CAKOES020000572.1:0-19436 GCA_933207985.1 Pelobates cultripes
GGGGAGGAAGAGAGGACCTGGGAGCTCACACTGCAGCTCCTCTGGGTCCTTCTTGCGCGAGCACAGAGCGTTGCCTCGGTTACCATGGCAACGTTACTGCTCTTGCGAGAGTCAACTCTAGCCCTGGAGCTACGGGCTAGAGTTCACTCTCAACACTGTAACCCCCATGGATTCCTGGTGGTCGCAGTGGTGAGAGTGAACTCTAACCCCATAAACACACTGCCCCCACACACACACCATACACATTCACACACTGCCCCCATACACACCATACACATTTACACACATTGCCTCACACACACACATACACTGCCCACCCATATACACACAGACCCCCATACACAGCCCCCCATACTAACATTGCCACACACATACACTGCCCACACACCTTACACATTCACACACTACACCCCCACACACACACTGAACCTTTCACACACATTGCACCACTGCTCCTATTCCCTACTACAGCCTCATATCCCAGCAGACCCCAGGTAAGTTGTCAAACTGTTCTTAAACAGTTTGACTACTTACTCTGGAGCAGTAGTGGTTATTGTGCATGGATTATTTCTTTAAATAATCTACAAGTGCCCCAGTAGCCAGCCAGCCAACCCACAGGCTGGCCAGTAGCCAGCCCACAGGCCAGTAGCCAGCCCACAGGCCAGTAGCCAGCCCACAGGCCAGTAGCCAGCCCACAGGCCTACAGCAAGCCACAGGCTTACAGCCAGCAAGCCCACAGCCTGCCAGTCGCAGCCAGCAAGCCACAGCCTGCCAGCCGCAGTCAGCAAGCCCACAGCCTGCCGGCAGTAGCCAGCAAGCCCACAGCCTGCCAGCCGCAGCCAGCAAACCCACAGACTGCCAGCCAGCAACAGTAATTAAGGTAAGAGGAGCCAACTTGGCTTAGGTATCAGCGAGCTATGTTGTGTTGCTATATTGTAAATAGGAACCAGAGTGTTGGAGAGACCACCCTCCAGGCCCCATTAGACTCTAGCCTCTGCTAGAAATCCCCTCCATGGCCCATTAGCCCTCAATTGTAGTTTCTACTGGGGCCTGGAGGCGACTGTTTCCAGCAGGGGATATCTAATGGGCGCTGAGATGGCCTCTGTTAGAAAGACCCCCTTCCAAGCCTTTTAGACTCCATTGTAGTCTCTAATGGGGCTTGGAGGGGATTCTATCTAACACACTCTCTAAAGGACACTGAGATAGCCTCCGCTAGAAAGACCCCCCTCCATGGCCCATTAGCCCTCAATTGTAGTCTCTACTGGGGCCTCGAAGGGCTTATTGCCCTTTTGTTCTTTGTGTCTAAAGATTGTGTAGGGTGTGGCTGGAGGCGGTGCATGGAGGTGGGACAAGGGTGGCGCTTGCTGCAGAGTATGGGTGGGGCCTGTAAGGGGGCCCTTGATTTATTTTGCCCGGGGGCCCTGAGGGTTCTCAGTCCGCCCCTGGGGATGCATTATGTGTAAGGGTTGCATTGCTTGTGTATGTGTTTCTGTGTGTGTAATGCATTGTGTGTTTTTCTGTGTGCAAGGGTTGCATTGTGCGTGATTGTGTGTGTGATGGATGTCAATCTCTCTCCCCCCTTGTCACTCTCTCTTTCTCCCCCCTCCTTGTCACACTCTCTTTCTCCCCCTCCTTGTTTCTCTCTTTCTCCCTTCCTCCGCCTTGTAACACTCTTTTCTCCCCCCACTCCCTGTCACACTCTCTTTCCCCCCTCCTTGTCCTCTTTCCCCCCCTCCTTGTCGCACTCTTTCTCCCCCCTCCTTGTCTCTCTCTTTCTCCCCCCCTCCTGTCCACTCTTTCTCCCCCCCTCCTTGTCTCTCTCTTTCTCCCCCCCTCCTTGTCCTCTCTTTCTCCCCCCCCTCCCTTGTCGCACTCTTTCTCCCCCTCTGCTTGTCTCTCTTTTCTCCCCTCCTTGTCACTCTTTCTCCCCCCCTTCACACTCTCTCTCCCCCCCTCCTTGTCTCTCTTTCTCCCCCCTTCTTGTCTCTCTCTTTCTCCCCTCTTTGTCACACTCTCTTTTTCTCCCCCCCTCCTTGTCACACTTTCCCCTTCCCAATTTCTCCCTCCCCCTCCCCCCTACCTCTGTAGTAGCGTGGCTGAGCCCTCTGTGTACCTCCTGTTAGTCTGGCCGGGTACAGGAGACAGATGCTCCCTGTACTGCGGACCATGATACAGGGCTCGGACACGCTACAGTGAGGGAGTGACAGGAGGGAGCGCTTCCCTCCTGTCAGCCCCTCTCCTCAGGCTGCGCCCGGGCGTGCGCCCTCATGGACGCACAGCCCGGGCAAAGCTGCAGCCGCCTGAGGCTCTCTACAGAGCGCTCGGGCGGCTGCAGCATGAGGGGGGCCGGTGCTCTTGGCGGCGCCCCTTCCCAAGGGGCGCCCTAGGTGGCTGCCTAGTCTGCCTAACAGGTAGCGCCGGCCCTGGGGACAGCTACAATCACTACAGGGATTGCTATGCTCTTCATACTCTTGTTCCTGATCCTGCTTCGCTCTACAGAAGGAAGAAAGATCACCCACTGGAACCTGGAGCCTGATCATAGGTCCAGGGTGGATAGCAGACGGCGCGATCCCAGCCCAGCAGCGGCGGTTCGTGGAGTCTGCAGTACTTATGGTGTCTACGGTGCTGATGGTCCTTTTTTTAGTGCTAGGAGCATCCTTTCTACGGCCCAACTTTCAGCTTGCAAGGAGGCAACCTTAACATACCTGATGCCCCGAGTAGATGAGCTCTTGGATTGCATAGCCAGGGTCACTACCTAACTACCATTGACCTTTCTAAAGGTTACTGGCGAATTCCCCTGGCCTAGGAGGATATCCCCAAGTCGACCTTTGTCACCCCGTTTGGCTTGTACCAATTTACGGTCCAGCCACGTTCCAACTCTTGGTGGATAGACTCCTTGATGGCTTCCAGGATTCCGCTTGTGCGTACCTGGATGACATACCAATCTACAGTGAGTCCTGGGAGGAACACTTGGCACATGTAGGAACGGTGCTGGATCAGATTCGGGCCGCCGGCCTGACTTTGAAACCAGATAAGTGCCATTTTGGGATGGCCGAAGCTCAGTATCTGGGCCACAGGATGGGGTGCGGAAAACAAAGGCCCAAGCCAGATAAGGTGGAAGCAGTAGCTAACTGGCCCACATCCCGCACCAAGACCCAGCTACTGGCTTTTCTGGGGACCGCCGGGTATTACAGACGTTTTGTCCCAGACTACAGCGCCCTCTCCAAGCCCCTCACGGATCTGACCAAAAATAATTTACCCCAACAGGTCCTGTGGTCTCTGTAACGGATCACCTGGCACCCCGACTGGGTACCTCCTAGCGCTTCCTGAGGACTCCAAGCACTCTGGCAGACACCACAATCACCGAACTGGAGAAACAAATAAATTCTCCCAAGCATATGAATGCTGTAGACAGTTGAATAGGAACCATATGAATAGGTTTACTCTCCTAGCAGTCAAACTGGAACAGCATACAATAAATCCTTCCCCCAATAATGAGGCGACACTTCACTTTGAGGGTTAAAACAGGAACTCCCTGTACTGTCACATACAGTCTCTTTTATTCCCAATCCACAAACATAGTACAGCCCACGGGGCGTTACAAAACAACCAATCACATCACAGTTACATCCCACATATTCCCTCCCCTTATCCTGAGAGGAAACTCAATTATACATACAGTTAAAACATACTTTCTACCCAACTTTCATAACTCCAAAACCATACATCACATTCACATAAAATTACATATTCACAATCAATCCATTCAGGGGAACAACATATTCAAAATTGGCACAAATCAGACAAGGGGTTCAAAAGTTAGTAAAAAGTCCTTTGTGGCTAAATGAAGCATGGCTTTCTGGCCCAAACCAGTTTCAGAGTCTTCTATCCTGGAGATAAGTAATTCAATTATCTCCCAGGACAGACACAAGACTCCATTAAGCACATGGTTGCAAAAGACACAAAACACTTTAAAATACATAAAGTCACATTTACACATAACACACAGACATTTCACATATCCCCAGATAGCTGGGATCTGAGTGCACATTATTAGATGAATGGCACTCAGATCACTCAAATAAGCCTTTCTGCAGGGGAAATAAACAGTTTAACCTGCAGGGCCATAGTCCAAAGGGAGCAGGCGAGCAACCAGGCTTCTCCAGTTCACAGTGGCGAGGTTGGTTTCGCCACAGTCTCCCCACTGTGAAACTACCTTCCAAGCTATTAAGAAATGATGCTCCCATCTTGGCTGCCCCAGTTCCTAACAAACGTTTTATCGTCCATACAGCCGCTTCCATGTTTGGACTGGGGGCAGTTTTGAGCCAGGTTGGAAAGGACGGAGGAGAACACCCTGTCGTCTACATCAGACGGAAACTTCAACCCCAAGAGGTCATGCGGCATTAGAAAAGGAATGTTTAGCCTTGGTGTGGGCATTAAAGAAACTGACCTCCTACTTGTATCGTTGAGAATTTACCCTTTTTACTGATCATAACCCATTGGTGTGGCTGAGCCAGGTTGCAGGAGACAATGGGCGACTATTACGCTGGAGCCTGGCACTACAGCCATATCATTTCACCAATCAGTATCGGCTCGGGAGGCAAAACGGCAACGCCGATGGCTTGCCGTGACATACTGACCACAGCCCGAAATGATAGAGCCCAAAAAAGGGTCAAGCCGGGTCAGCCAGAGTGTTCCACAAGGAGGGAGCCATGTAATAGGAGCCGAACACGTGGTGGTGGCCATCTTGTTTAGTCAAATGCGACCAGTGGTGTTTTGTCGTTGAGTGCATGGAACTAAAATCGGACACTCAACTTCACGAACATCCATACGAACAGTGCGCCGTTCGGTAAAAGTAATCTACCAAACGCACTTCGACATTGAAGGGAAATGCTATATCTACTTTAATCACTAGCTCTTTTCAGTGCTCTGAAAAACTTGCTCCTCGTAGGAAGCTACTATGATGTCGTATTGGTACTCCACAGCGGCCTTCCAGATTGGAATGACATTTAGGCGGTAAATACCCCGACTACTCTAGAGGTGACCATTACATTAACAATTTATTGTAGTATCTTTTTTTTTTTTATTCTTTATTTTTGAAAGTGCAAGTTTAAACACAAAAGCAGGCAGTGTCACAACAACAGCTGCGTGCACAATAAATGAAGACACAGTATAACAGCGGTGTGACAGACTGTAGCAGGTAATAGCACAATTTTTTAAAATTTATCTTGAGTAATACAAGAGCTAGAAGTGAATATATAACAGGTTAGAATATATTAGGTGGTGTAACTTTGCCTGTGCCGCTTCTTGGTGGCCTATAAGGTCGTGTTATCAATTGTCCCTGTCCTCCTTAGCTTGGGGGTAGGGTTGGGGACAAGCTCTAGGGACATGTGTGCTATAGCGGCTAGAGGCAATAGTGGTATGTGACATGGTCTTATGGCTCCTTGACCCCGGAGTCTGGGGGGGGGTGGTATGCCATCCGCAAGGCAGATGTGTGGAGTGTGTGACATTGGTGCCATGGGCTTAATGACACCATAAGTATAATGGCTTATTAACGTTAATATATCTGTCTGCACGATAAGATAATAAGTTATTAATACTAAACAATAGTTAAACCAGGTAAACAAAAAACAATACGTAGATGTGGGAGCCAAGCCCATCCTCGCCCATTATGTGTCAGCACCAGGCTGGTTGGTTTGTCTGCGATATCTCTTTATCCAATGGCTGCTCTGTCGGTTCAAGTGTCCTGGGGCTGTGCTGGCCCCTGTCCCTCTGATGTTGTCTGTCCCACAGGGGTAAAGTTCGGAACGTTAGCTACGTCCCACTTGTGTGGGAGTCTTGTCTTGGCTCCTGCCTTCTGTCGAATGCCCAGCGCCTGCAGAAATTGTGGAGCCTCTTCCGGTGATGCCAGTCGGTGGTTGTGTCTATCTTGCGTGGCAATGAGAAGCCTTGGGTAGCCCCATTTATAAGGTATATACGCTGCTCTCAGTTGTGCCGTTGTTTCTTTTAGGGATGCACGCCATTGTAGCGTCTGGCGGCTGAGGTCTTGATAAAAGTTCAAGGTAAGGTCCTCAAATGCATATGGGGTCTGGCCCCTGACGGCTCTGAGAAAGCCATCCTTGTCTGAGGGGGGGATTTGAAGTTTAGTATGACATCTCTTGCGGAATCAGGTGTGTTTCGTGGGCGTCCCGGAATGCGAAAAAGGCCGTCTAGGGTTATGCATTTGGCCTGTTTGGGTGGTAGGGTGGCCTGAAGCAGTCTCTTAATGAGATGCGGTAGTTCCTCTGCTGTTACGGTGTCTGGGATCCCCCTCACCTTGAGGTTTCTTTGCCTTGCTGCATCCTCCAGCTGCCCCATTTGAGTATTCAACTGTGTGCACATGGCTGTTAGTTCCAGCATTTGAGTGGCAGTAGCTTCTTGCTGGGCTTTCAGGTCTTGGACCCCGTCTTCTGCAGTTGTCTCGTGAGCATGTTCAGCTCAGACTTGAGGCCCGCGAATTCTGCCGCGAAAAAGGTCTTGATGTCTGTCACCATACCGGACAAGTCGACCTTAGTGGCTAGTTGGTGTTCTGGCTACCTCAGAGGTGCATTCTGCTGCCTCTGTTGGGGTATCTGGGTTGGTATGTCACCAAGGTATTCGTCTTCTGATGCAGAAAGTGACTCCATCCCCATGTCGTGGTAGGCGTCCGCCATTTTGGGCCTGCATGCTTGGGACAAGAGCTGCCCGATATCGTGTGTGTGACTTTCTCAGAGCAGCTTTGTCGGAGCTCGGGTGCCATGCGTCTTGTCCGCTCAGCCGTTAGCTCCGCCCCCCTATTGTAGTATCTTAATGGTCCACAGAGAGGAGACGTATGCTAGAATCAATCTGTTCAGCCTTATTTAGCTTTTGGTTTATACTGAGTCAATATCAACAGGCAACTTTTGATACAACATATTAATTTGGTTACCGTGTGAGTGTTTAGCTGTCTTTGGTGTTAGCTACAGAGGCTAGGTGGCTCCAGTTCTATTTACTACACTCTGATCTCCAGTGAATTAGGTTATTACTGCTGTCTAAAGTTTTAGAAAGTTCAAGCTGTCTACATCAATATAGGGGGACCAGCTATCTAAATAGAATCTCCAGCCATGTCTGCTTTATGTAATGACCTTTTTGATCTAGCGCTTTTTCTCTTGATGTATTTAATATGAGACTGTACAGAAGGGCTAGACAGCTAGATTATTTTTCGTAAATACGCTCCATACGGATTGATACTTTCGGGTATCTAAGCAGAGCAACTTCCGTAATTCTAGTGCGGGTGGGGGCAAGATCGTATAACAATTCATTTGTTTCCATGTATAAAGGACGGGCTGGATGAGTGGATGTAATTCTTTGAAGCCACAGCAAACATAATTCACCATTGTTTAATAGCTTGCTTGCATTGGTTACATCCCTTGAAGCTCACATGGTTCAATTCCATTTTTTCCTCTCTTTCCTGAGATTATATATGATTTTGTAAATATGTTATACTTATGATTATTTTCATTACTATCTTCCTACTTTTAAGATATTACAATAAATTGTTAATTTTAGAACATATAAACCTGTAGGGGCTTCTTTTTGTCCTCTGGGCTTTTGCCCATAGGCTACATTTTTCCTACTATTCATTACAGACTGTAGCGGAGCAAGTTGGGATTACATAAGAGCACTGAAAAATGGATAGCAGTAGTCAAGGTGAGAGAGGATAGAGGCATGAACAAGCACCTTAGCCATGCCCGGTGTTAAACAGGGGTGGAAAGGCGCTGTGTTTTTGGATGACAGAGGCAGGATTTGGCTATTGACTGGACATGAGTTGTGAAGGAGAGGTCTGAATCAAAGAGAACACCTAGGCAGCAATGGAAGCACCGGGACTTGCAACACTTAAGGGAGGTAGGGTTAGAAGTTCTGTTTTGGACAGCTTGAGTTTAATCAAGTGAGCAGCCACCCAGTTGGAAATTGAGAGGCAGTCCGAGACACAAGTCAGGAGGGACAGTGAGAGATCAGTATAGGACACATATATTTGCATGTCATCCACATAGAAATTATATGAAAGAGAACGAAATATTGAAAGAGCACTGGGAAGGTTGAAGGAGCAGCAGGAGAGAGCAGTAGCTCAAAACTGACATTGCAGAGGATAAGAAAAAGCTGTTGATGATCAAGTGTCAAAAGCAGCAAAAAGGTCAAGGAGACGTAGGACAGAATAGTGACCATGAAATGTTGCTGAGGTTAGATCTTTGGATACTTTAATCACAGCTGGTTTGACAGAATGACGAGTGCAGAATCCAGACTGAAGCGGGTCATGCAGATAGATGGATTCGAGGTAGTCTGTCAATCTCAACAGACTTGTTTCAGAGAAGTTGATCACACTTCTCATGGTCCCCTCTAGCTCGCCTCTTCTTTTCCTCTCTCTACAAGCCAGGGGTGATGTACCCTTTCTCTTTTCTCTTAGAATGAAATGCACAACCTAGAAACGTACACCTTTTCTTACATTACCACACTTTAGTTCTGCCCTGAGACAATGAGTTATTTGCATGTTACGTCTTATCATGTTGTTGCGATGTGAGTTCTATTACGACAACATAATGTGTTTCCAATTTCTCAGGTATTAAATGTCAATGTTTATCCTGGCTATATTTTTCTTTATTAAACTTTAAAATAAAGTTAGTAAAAAATAAAAAACAAAATAAGGTCCCGTTGAAGAACAAACCAGTTGGTAGCAGGTCTGATGTCAGAGATTGCTCTGAATACTTCCCCAGACAAGATTGTGATTGACTTCTTATACAAGGTTTTATTCGGACTTTTTGCTGTATTTATCAGGCATAGACTCTTGGACTTACTTTTTGGACTCATTATTATTCATTATCCATATTTCAAATTCTTTTTTTATATATCTTATATGTGTTCTCTCTTATGTAGTGCCTTGTAGTGCTTGTATAGTTTATAATCAGTTTTTTTTGTTTGTTTATTTTTTACCTGTGGTGCTGCCTCCTCCTCCACTTTTTTTTTTTTTGTCTACTCAATAGGGAGGCATATTTTTCTTATATTTATCTCTGTAAGGTCTAGTATATTAGCGCTGATCCTTTGTACATATTTTCATCAATGGTTCAGCAGCAAAATTCTTGGCAGAATAAGAACTCTGCAGAAATCTGCATGTTTAGTGTTGCTAGTTTAAGGACCTTAGATAGTTCAAGTTGAAGGAACTGAAGAATTTTAGGCGTCGGAGCCGTGAGGTTATTATGCATGATAGACTGTATTAAATTAGTTTAAGCAAAGCTTTCTTGTCATGCAGCTAACTCAAAACCTCTTAATTTTAAAATAAACAACCAAGAAACCAGTCAGTTTAAATCTCTCTAGATCTCTTACACCATACTCCAGAACTTCTAGGAATACAGGATGAGTCCAGCAACTACCTCTGGTCAGAACAAACTGGTCCATATACCAAGCTCCTCTTGGTCAGTAGGGAAGAATTGCAAAGAAGTTGGCTTTCTCCACATTTTTTGAATGATGATTCTTTATATGAATTCCATTGTTATTTGAAAAGAAGTAGGGACCCAGGAAAGTGCGCAGATAACTTCCTTTGTTTTTAATCATGTATTTGGGCTGATGATTACGATAGCCATTGCTGCTACCCAACAAGTAGCAGTGGGAGTTATTTCTAACGCTTAACCATTCTGTTTTCAGTTTACTACAATAGAGTTATCATTTTAAAGCCCCATAGTTCATTGATTCTGCCTGCACATCTATACATATACATGAACTTTTTTTTTTTAAGTGAGTTGCAAGGAGTGCATAAAATACTGAATACTTC
Source organism: Pelobates cultripes (assembly GCA_933207985.1). Classification (NCBI taxonomy): domain Eukaryota; kingdom Metazoa; phylum Chordata; class Amphibia; order Anura; family Pelobatidae; genus Pelobates; species Pelobates cultripes. The sequence continues at coordinate 9,821 of CAKOES020000572.1, forward strand.
TGTGTGAAGTGGGGAGGGAGAGGGGGGAGTGTGGAGGTTGGGCGTCAAAATTTGTGGCATGCCTGCTTCAAAAACACTGGTGTCATTATACTCTCCGCTTCTCTTCCTCCATTTGTTTTTTGAAGCCATAACTTAGACATCCTTATAGCTGCAGATAGAAAAACGTTTCGATCTTCATCCTGACTTATTTACCCAGACTGTTGGTTTGATGTTTCGCAGTAAGTTATAAAAATTTTAAAAAAAAAAACATTATCACTATGTTATTATTGCTAAGTGTATTATTCTAGTAAACTAATACAGAAAGATAAATTTACCGTTATCATCTTGTGCAGTATGTTTAAAATGACTTAAATTCAACTCTTTAGCTAGGTGTAAATAACTCTTAGATTGATAATCACTTAAAAAATTGAATTTACAGAGAATGCATTTGTAATTAAATCAGAAGAATTGTTGTCCCTTCTGGGTATATCATAACACTATCTGTTGTAAGAAGGTATTTCAGGAATATTTTGAATAATTCTCAAAAAAAAAAATATATATATATATATTTATATATGTTATGAATGTCAAGACAAACTGGAATACAACCAGTTCTTTTTTTGTTTTTTATTTTTTTAATTAAACACTTAACTGTAGTGAAATGAAAAGAAAAATAGCCAAGAAGTGACTACAGTGAAGTTGGAGAATTTTCCCAAATCAGCACTTTTTGCTTTAATCTGTAAATGTGATAATTACATATTTTTGTGAATATACGAATCAGAAGCATTGGGTAAAACAACCTACTTTTCTTTTTTTACTGTACTTGAATTTATATTACGAACATGTTTTTTTAGATGTAAAGCAAAGATAGTGTAGGTACTCACTACAGCATATAATGGGTGGCAGCGGTGAATCGACAAAGATTCCCAAAAATCAAGAATGTTTTTGGGTGGCAAAAAGGTAGATCCTCATCTGTCGTACAACGCCCACAATGATTTGCCAGCTCGGGGTCTACCATTTGCTCATCCTTGCACGGTCTATTTAGCCCTGAGCAGTGTTTGTTTGTTTGAATGTAAGCATGTATGGAGTACGTGTGAGTGAATTTAGGGATGTGTTTGTGTGTAGTGTTGACATTTGAATGGTGGCGTGAATTTGTGTATAGCAAGGTGTGCTTGTATACAGTGATTATGCTTGAATGCAGGTACAAACCCTGACACAGATACACAGAAACACACACTGACAAACATACAAACAGATAAAACAGAAAAACACCTTAACAGATACAAAGACACACAATGACACACATACAGACACACTACCTTTTGGGTTCATGATTGTGGCTTCTCTAAGGTCAAGTGTACTAGCTGAGGCTGTTGGGAGTTAGGCGCTGGTTCTCCCAATACAAACCCCCTCCTCTCTGCTTTCTTAGTCTTTCTAGCTTAGTTCAGTGTGGGAAGGAAATGACCGGCTCTCACTTTCTCCCAGCACTGCCATTGTTAAATGTGACCTTTAATAGTGTGACTGGGCCCCTGTAGACACATTGCGTGTGAGCCCCGGTGTAACCCAACTGTCTGCACCGGCTGCTGCTAGTTTATTACAATGTAATTAATTTTAATTTTCTGTGTCTGTCCTGTTGGTTTATGTGTCCAGCCCAAGGAACTTTTGCTCTGAGTTGCTCATTGCTTGTCCAGTTGCTGGACTTACACCTGTCTAAAAGTACCAACAGTAAGAGCAGTGAGTGGGGGTGGAGTGTAGTGGAGAGCTGATATTCCACAGGTTATCTCCACTCAAGATCCCAGTGAGGCTCAGGAACAAGTATAAATCCATAAGGCAATAATTCCAGCAGGCAAAACAATCCAACAATATCCCAACATCAATCCCAATGACTGGACGACACACAGCATCAGGAGCAGAACTGAACTTTTAATCACTCAACCTTCTTTTAAAGCTTTCTCCCATGCAAGGGAGGGGGTTTACAATCATTAGTACACTATCCAATCATACGTGAGTTGCCGCCCACACATCCCCTCCCCTTAGCCTGACTCATAATCCTAATTATTCCCTGGGTTTCTGGGTGTACCCCTAAACATAGAGGTACCCCTTTAAATATTACATCCCCTGGTAGCCCTGATCTGGGTGAGACACATATCCAAAAATCACCCAGGGTTCGGGAGATTTGTGGAAGTAGTAAAAAGACCGACCGCGCTGGAGGGAACAGACGAAATTGGTTCCATGCGTTTTGGCCCTGTGGTCGGTCACAGAAAAAGGGAATAAACTGCACGAAAGACTTGGGCTATGGAGACAAGGGAGGGTTCACATAACTCCCTTTGTTCGGTAGTTTCTATACGAATTTAAGGGCGGTGTGGAGGTCTCAGCGGTGTTTGCCTAGCCGATTGTCCGATTTGGTTTCCAGACACTCAACGGCAAAACACTGCTGTTCGGGAGTTTAATATGGAACAAAGAACCCACTACACGAATTGCCAATTACCCATTCGCAACATTGTTGCAAACGGTAATTGGAGGCACACTTACTACTGGGGTGGTCTGACTGTTCGGTAGTTTCACTCTCATAATAACTGAATGCTGCATACATTTCACATACATAGGTCACAATTCAACCGAACACATAGGAATAACTGTAATTTTTAGGACAGCCCAATGCCATCCGCTACACGGAGGGATAAGAACAATTTCCTGAATGATTGCTCTCTCTCAGCTCTAATGCACTGGGCACAGATGGATAGGCAAGCGAGATTGTCGGGGGGGGATATACAGGGGGTTCCGAGGTAGGAATGGACATAATGGGGGAGATCTATCAAAGTATTACATGTAGTCTTTTTGAATGTTTACCATTTTTTTTGATGTTGCAAAAGACTAATCGATCTTTCCATCACTTCTTTTTTCCACCACTCTGAATGTAGTGGTCTTTTGTGAAATGGATTTTTCTGCTATTAATGGTGGGATTTAGGCAGACAAAAGCAGACATTTTTTGGTCGATGTTTAGAACAATTTAATAAATATAAAAATAAAAATCGAACACAGAAATAAAAGACTCTTTCCAGAAATCTTCCATTATGTTTGGCAGAACAGGTATACAAACATTAAAGGGACACGCCAGGCCCCTAAAGCACTAAAGTGTTTTATGCGTGAAGAGTGTCCTCTTTCTTTTCACTTTACAAAAAGTACAATAGAAATTGACACTTATGTAAATAAACAGCTGGTCCTTTTACTTCCTGGTTTGATTAGCTCAGTGGAGCAAAACCCAGAGCACCTGCCTTGCAAAGACTTCTCATTGAGCTGCATTGGGTATTCTGTGATTGGACAGACACAGAAAGTCTGGGCGGGGTTAGAAGGGGAGGGCTTACAGACTACAGACAAGAGATCAACAGCTTTTACAATTGTTTTTGAACATACCCCCAATTAAAAAGTGCATAGTAAAATACTTGCTTGTTTTCATCTGGGTTATACTATACAGTGATTTATTAGTAGTAGTATTTGTATCTGGGCAGTAGAGTGCCCCTTAAGGGCAAACCGTAAATTCAAGATGTCGTCTGGATTTGTTCCCAAGACATGATTTGTCAAGGTATGGTTTTTCTCACAGAGTATCAGCTCATTAAAACTATCAAGTTTATCCACTATTAGGGTAAGTCAATGAGTTGTTGGTGATTAAAAGTTAATTTTAAATGTTAAAAAAAAATTGAAATTCACAATAATGCACACAGTTAATTATATAAATATAATTGTTGAATCAATCCCCTGAATTGGATATTACTTGAGTTTATAAAAAGTTGCACACTGCTTATTTGCCGACTTCCTCGGTAATTTGATCAAAGTTAGACATATTGCCAAACCTGACATTTTTGGAAGACAGGGTTGCGAGCACACAGACCCTGCTCATTTTCCTTTCATAATATTTAACATACTCATGAAAAGACCTTTCATTCATTAAGGCAACCCGTAGACATGGATAGAAAGGGAAATAGCACTAAAATAAAGGCTTCCATTTAATATTTTTTTTTTAAATAAACTTTTCAAGAGATTGAATTTTTTTGTATAAACTTAAGTTTTGTCCTAACTCTCCCTGATCACCTTTACTATATTTTTTTGGACTGATCTATATTAGGAAAGGCCCTGGGGAGATAGCGCAGCTAAGCGGACAAGGGCACATGTAGGAGTGTGGGGATAGATGCATGGGATTGGATGGGAAAGAGTCTGTGGGTGGGATTATGTTCTGTGTAAGTTAGTGTGGGGGAGGTCTTACCTCAGTGCCACTTGGGATTCGGGCCAGCAAACAGCTTCCTGTCCTCCTGCTCCTGTTTGCCTGGGCCTGCAGATTGACACAGCTTGATGGTTGAGGCTTTCTGGCTTCCCTCAGGGCTGCTGCAGCGTGGATGGTGGCCGGCTCCTGTGGGAACAATTGGCAAGCATTAATGAGGTATGGCTACCGGTGTGGGCCCCCCCCCCGCGGCCTACCTCCCCCTGGAGCACCCCCTGCGGTCTCCCCTGCTGCCTCCCATGCGGTCCCTGCCCCTGGGGGCCGCACCAGCACTGGCAGGCTCTCCCCTGATCCCACTCCTCGGGCCCGGTTGATGAGGCGGAGCCCGGGCCCGAGGCATCAACCAGGCCTACCAACTGGGGCCTGGATTTGCGGCTTTTCTGCGGCCGCGCGCGTGGCACGGCCTTCTGCCACGAGGCCTGCCGCGCGGCCAGCCGCCTCCATTGCCGCCCGGCCTGGTACTCCCAGGCCGGGGATGCGGCCTCCTACCACCGCGCGGCCTGCTGTGTCTATGGCCGCGCGGTCCCTGACTGCAAGGCCGGGGATGCGGCCTGCTAATGCCGCGCGGCCACCTGGGGCGTCTGCCGCGCGGCACACACATGGCCCCCCCCCTACCACACCATCCGCCCCGGCCGCCAGCGCTGGATTGCGGGCCGGGGGCGGTGGGCGGCGGATTCAGCACTCCGGGCGGCCGCCCGGCACCAGGGGTTGGGGCAGTGAGTAGGCCCCCGCGGGCCGCACGGGGTACCTTAGTACCGCCGTTTGGGATTTGGGGGGTCTCTTTGCCCATCGGGAGCCTCCTCTGCCAGTGAGGAAGGCTCCCAGGGTGCTGTCTCCCCTTCTTCTCCCAGGGGACCCAGCTCTCCCTTTCTTGGGCCCCCTGGTCCCCCCTCCTCTTCCCCATTTTCTGCTTCCTTCTCCCCCCCTCTCTCTCCTCTAGTGGGCCTGCCCTCTCCCCTCCTTTTTCCCCCTCCTATTCTTTCCCCCTCCCCTGGGTCTCCATTCCCTCTCTGTCTACCTCTCTGTTATCCCCCCCCCTCCTCTTTCTAGCCTGCACCTCCCCCCCCCTTATCCAGCCTTGTTCTCTTTCTGTCCACCCCTCTATGTTCTCCCCCCCCTCCTCTATCTAGCTGCTCCCCCCCCCTGCTGGTCACTTACCTCGGCCGTCTCCTCTGGGGCGTGGGCTCTCCTCTTCTCCACTGCTCTCTTCTCTGGAATCTGCTGCAGTTCGTGGACCCGTCCAGCAGGTGGCGCCTGGATCACAGCTGTTGTCTTTTATGGATGCTGGTACTGTTGTTTCTTTGCCTCGTCCTTCTGCGTCTGGTGAGTACTTTCCCCCCCTTTTTTAGCGCTTCGTGTGCATACGTTGTTCCTTCGTCGTTCAGTCTTGTCTTCCTAGCACGGTAAAAATAATAGGAAATACAACAATGATATATAAAAAAAAAAAAATAATAATAATAATTTGCAGTACAGAAAATAAATTTGTGTCAATTACCGCATGGAATGAATTAAACGACAGCCAGATAACAGAACATACAACCGTGATTTAACTGTCAAGTACACGGTGATGGATGATCAACCCCCAAAAAAAAAAAACACGAGGAAAGTCTGGGTACAAGGACAGCGCTTTCCCCCCCTTCGTTTTCAGTATGTCTCATTTGTTAGGTACCAGTGTCTGGCGCAGCGGATAGCGCCGGCGGTGCCTCCCAGGTTCGCATGACTCTGGGTGTTGCTGAGCTAATATGGCCCGCTTGGCTTGCGCGCACTACTAGGGAGCATATGGGGGAAGGGGCTTTATTACAGGTGTGTTCCCTCCTGCCACGGGGGTCCCTTGGCTAAGAGGGACATTAGGGGCTCCACGAGGGTCATGGGGAGCATGCTGTGGTCGGTTGCGCCCCAGGGTGCATATTCGAATGCACCCTGTGTTCTGGATAGCATGGTCGGGGAGAGGGCTCCCCGAGAATGCGCTGCGTGGTTCTGCGGTCAGGACACTTCCGGGACGCATATCATCCCTGGGAGGAGCTGGGTTGGTGGAGGTACGTTTTGCGCTTTCATGGCGGTGCAACCCTTCTTGGCCCGGGGCCGGATGGGCTTCAGCCTCTGGTTTTGCTTAGGACTCGCCTGGTGCCTCTCTGCAATCTGTTGGGATGGGGACTTGGTTGCTCTCGGTGCGGGACCCTCAGTCCATGTGAGAGCTCCTTCGGGTGGTGCGGGTCCAGTTTACCACGCACGCTCGCCTAGCTTACTTCCCGCTCGTTTACGGTGCCCCTGGAGTCCGCTCTGCGGGTCCCCCCGTTGGGATGTGGTGCCCATGGAGGAGCGGGGTTGATATCCCCCGATTCCTTATTTACTCGGTTGTCGTTTCCTTCGAGGGCTGGGTTTGAGTTGGTGGCTCGGCGCAGTGGTCTGCGTGGGTGGGGCTGCGGGGCCCTGGGGCCTTGCTGACGAGGCTGCCGGTACGCCCGTCGAGGTGTGGTTTCCGGGCTGTGTTTCTGACGGTCAGGATTAGGTGGCTAAAGTGCCTCCATGTAAGTTGCTCCCGATGTCGCTTATGTGTGGGGCCGTCAGTGTCGCATGTGCGCACTCTGCTGCTGCAGTGTTTTTCTTGGGGTAGTGTTTTGTTTGGAGTTTCGGAGTTCCGGGGCCCAGGCCTTCTCCGTGGGTCGGGATGTGTGCTCCTGTCTCCTGGATAGTGGGATCAATTCCTGTAAGGGGAACGTCGGTGCCCCTGGCTGCGGTTTTGGGGCGTCAGGCAGGAGGCGTCGGTGGTTTGGAGGGGCGTTGTGGCTTTTGGCTGCGCTACCCGTGGTCTCTCTTGGGTACGCTGGGCTTTGCCTATTGGGGTTGCCCTTGGGACTGTATGGGGGTTCCTGCTGGGCCTCCTTTACCACTGGCTCGTGCAATCTGGCCCCCTGTGTCCTTTCCGCTGGCTTCCAACAGTTTTGCCTGCCGCAGCAGGTTTTGGGGTTTTGGGCCATTTGGGCTCTCGGTGGTGCTGTCTCTTGCTCAATACGCTGGCTCTGGCGGACTCTGGTGTTCTTGGAGGTCCCCCCTTTCTGGTGGCATGGTAGGCATGGGTTACCCGGCTCACGAACGGGTGGGGGGTTTTCCTTGGGGACCATCGTGGGGTGCTGCTGGCTGTTTTTCACATGTGACAGTACCCTATACCCCGGTGGTACTTTGGTACTCTGGCTCGGTGCTATTTGAGTCTAGAGGCGGCTGGTCAAGGTTTTTGTCCGGTTGTTGCCGATTTGGTGGCCGATGCTCTGTCTTGTTCATTATCGAGCCTACTTCAGGTGGTGGTGTCACGGGGTCTATTTGTAAGGCAGTAGAGGTGTGGTCCCTTGGTCCGACGGTCTGCTGCAGCTGGTCTGTGGGCGATCTCTAGGGCGGTGTGGGGACCGCTCCAGTAAGGTTGGAGTGTTCGGGACGGTTGGGTACGTTTTCCTTTTGGGTCCCGGGATTGGTCTGCTCATCTACATGTTTGGTTCCGTCTATTGCGGGCGTTGGGGGCGATTTCTGCGATTAGCGGGGCTCGGCTTCCCGTTCATGTTACGGTAGTCGGCAAGTGGGAGGGTGTTTTGGTGGAGTTGAGGGAGCGTTGGAACGGACTTCCTTCAGGTTTCGCAGCTCGATGGCTGTTGTCGTTGGGAAGGGTAGGTTGGTTTGAGTTTGGTTGTTTCATCGATAGAATCTGTTCAATTCTTGGATGTCGCGGGTTTGACTTTCTGCATTCTCCTGGGGTTGGTGGGATGCACGGGGTGATGGTTGGGGCTCCTGCCATGCGGTAATGGGTTTCCAGGATGGTCTGTAATATACCGTTCCGATCGGGGGCGGTGCAGGGTTCCGTCATTGGCCTGTTTTTCATTGGGAGTACTGTTCCGTCCCTTGGATTGTTCGGCCTCCTCCCCTGTTTGGTTCTCGGAGATGGGTTTTCCACCCCCGCGTCCATTTAGTTGGGGTGTTCCTCTTGGCGGCTCGGACTCCTGGATAAGGATGGTGGGGTTTTCAAGGGGCATTTAATTTGGTTGGGGCGGCTACGGACACCGCCAGGCTGGGCGTGCCTGCGCCGATGGCTCAGAGGGCTCGAATGGTGGGAGTCAGGGTGGTGGGTTCCTTGGGTTAGCCTTGCTGGTCTCTGCTTGGATTTATCTCCGCGTTTACGGTTCTCTCCCCCCCCCACCCCCCCGGACTGGGGAGGGCGGGGTTTTCGTGGGTAAGTTGGAAAGGGAGGCAGGGGCGAGTGGTTGGATCTTCCTCCTTCTGGGGCGGAGGTTCGGTGGTCTGGCTCCGGCTACGTGAAAGGGGTGTGGCTCCTCCTCATACAGGGTCAGCTGCCCCGCCTCATGGGGTACCAAGGGTTTTGTCATCCCTGGGTGGAATGACATGGGCCGGTGGTGGTTTAGGACTTGGGTTCTCTTCGATCTGGACATGTTACGCATTACGTTTCTTCCCCGAGGTTCTCAGGGGCTAGGCTGTGCCTATCGCCCCTTTTCTGTTGGCAGTGCACTCCGCAATGTGAGTGCCCTGGTGCGCTGCCGTCGGTCATCAGACTAGATGGGTTTCTAGGTTTGTGGTGGCCATAACTAAATGACTAAATACATAACTGGCAAAATGAATATATAAAACATAAACACTTCCAGTTCGCCTTTTGGGTTTGGCCAAATGTGGCCTGGTTTTCTCGTAGAGTGGGGTGCGCTTGCTGGAGGTCGGACTTGGCCTCTGCTGATCTAGCGCTGCAAGAAGTGGTGGAACAGGCCATGGCTGGTTGTGGTGGGGTCCCCCGCTGATTTTAGGTGTAAAACAGCGGGGTTGTGGCGGGGGTATGTCCTTGCCAATTGAGTTTGAGGTTACGTTTAAGGATATGGAATGAGATGAACAAGTTTTTTAAGGTCTCAAACCTCCCCTGCTTCAAAGGTTAAACTTTAGGTTGCCTGAGGTCTCGTGCCCATCGAGCGTGGGTAAAGTCGGCTGATGGCAGGCATTGGAAATATATGATTTTTATGACGAGGGGGGAGGTGAGAGAGAGTGGTGATTAGGAACCACTCTATGTTTATTGGCAAGGACGGTTGGGTCACTGTATAACACTATGGGTGGAGTTATATATGTATATATGTTAATTTATGCTTATTTATGTCTAACGTTTTGGTTACAGAAAAGAAGAGATTTAATAAATAAAATTATGGATGTGTTATGCAGTAATTTAGTTTGTGATAATAAATGCTGTGGCCTGTTTCATCCATACTAAGTGGTCTGTCGTTATTGGGGGGGTTGAATGGGGTTGGATTTTGTTCTAGGCTGCATCACGATTCCCCACTACGTACATACAAGGCCCTGGGGAGATAGCGCAGCTAAGCGGAC
>CAKOES020000573.1:0-23336 GCA_933207985.1 Pelobates cultripes
GGCACGGCATAGTGCAAAACTCTATGACTAAATTATAATAAAAGTATGCGTCAAATGGCCACTCACAGTTTGTAAAAAAACCTTCAGTATAATAGTTGTAGATGTAGATCTGTTCACAATCTTGAGCTTTGAATATCTCAGAACAAGGTGCAATCCAATTAAAAGGCAACCAAATAAAGTGCACAATGCAGAATTATTAACTTACATCAAAGTTAGTGTTAGCAGATGTAGTCTGTTGCCATAAGATCAAAAAAGGTACGTCCTACGCATTCCTCCCATCCAGGGACTTCCTCAGGCACAAATCAGTGCTGCTCAGACAAAATACAAAGTGGATTCTTATTCTGAGATATTCATCTTCAATGTCACTTGTAAAAAAAAAAACAGGGGGGTAAAATTGCTCAAAATACATCGGTTCCTTTGAAGATTAAGGGCAAGCTCTCTAGACAAAGTAAATGACATGTAGACAAAGGGATATGTATATATATATATTTTTTGCATGAATCTAAAAATAACATAGCAAAAGCATTCAAGCAGAATGTATTACTGGAAGTATTTTTCTACGTGGAAGGCAGACTGAATCACTGCAGCATTCTAAGAGTATACAGTAAAAATATCCACTGTCATTCACAGTGTACTTAATAAATATATTCACTACATCAAAGACTTGAAATCATACAGTTAAAAAGGCAGACAGAAATAATGCATTCACAGCATGAGCAGGTTTTTTTATTATGTGAAATGTAGCAGAGAGCTACTGAAATGTTGGATTTCTTCTTTATTTAAACTATTTTAGACTTTGTTTCGTGGTTTATTTTTTTTTATATATAACACGACAAAAGTGATTCACTAAACAGTAGAAATAGTGAATTGAAAACTGCATTGCAAAACACTGTTACGTATATTTGCCTAAACTTTGCCATTTGTATTACAAGTCACCACAGTTTATTGTTAAGTGAATACATCCCATTTTGTTTTGGTATCACTGGGCAGTTAAGTCTGTCTGAATTATTAGGACTTTGCTTGAAGTTTCTGAGATCATATTTACTGATTGATAATACCTGTTACTTTTTTGGTGAGCCGTCTTATATTTTTTAGTTTCTTTTTTTACTTAAAAAAGCCACTGTTTATACATTAATAAATAAATAATGCAATATTAAAGTGGCAACATGACATTTAAATTTTTGATATTTATTAATTTCAGATCGAAAATGACTTTATTGACAAATGCATCCTTGGAATTCTGAAGGTATGTAGTAAGATTTTTCAGTTGTCTTTGCTGTGCAGGATATATAAATGTTTCAAGGTCAAATTTCTTCTCCAGTAAAATCAAGTAATCATTTCTCTTTAAATTGATTCTATAGTGTAAGGAATACAATGTTGTATTCTTTACACTGTAGTTACCTTGGGCCTTTCCCGCCTGGCCATCGCCTACCACTTACCTGATGTCCCTTGGCACTGGGTTGGCGCTCCTCCACCTACAACATCAAAGGGGCGGCTAATGAGCGTACACAACGATCACAGTGAGTGCATTAGGCCCTCTCCATAGTAGAGCATTGATTCAGTGTTTTCCTATGGAGATTTTACTGGCGTTGCATGTCCTCATGCAGACCGTGAGAATGTCCAGCGCCAGTTAGGTGACCAAAAGTTGCTTCCACTGGCTGCCTGATTGACAGCCACCAAAGGCAGTCTTAGTCCTGCAATGTAATCATTGCAATTTCTCGAAAACTGCCATGATTTACATTGCAGGCAGGACTAAGGATGACAATGAGCGGAAGTGGTCTGGGTGCCTATAGTGTCCCTTTATGTCTCAATTTGTACTAGATATATATTTTTATTCCACTCCTTCATGTTACATAGTTACATAGCTGAAAAGAGACTTGTGTCCATCACATTTGTTTTTTTGCAATTGATCCAAAAGAAGGCAAAAAACCCCAGTTTGAATCACTTCCAATTTTGCAACAAGCTAGGGAAAAATTCCTTCTTGACCCCAGAATGGCAGTCAGATTTATCCTTGGATTAAGCAGCTATTACCATACATTGAAAGATTATATCCTTGAATATTCTGTTTTTGCAAGTATGTTCCATTGGGGAAATCATATGCACTATGCTTCAGAGGGTTCACTATGATGTAAAAAGGTAGCTGAGTTAAAAATAATGCAGCAGTCAACTTGAAATTGACATAATGTTTGGTTTATTGCTTAAAATTAAAGATATTGCTCAAAAATTGCTCCCATAAATGAGTACATCATTTTGGAGTAGCCAATCATGTATGTAAAAATGCCTGGTAATAACTTTAGCAGTGAGAAAAAAAAATCTAATTCAAAAACATGAGGATTATTGGGCCTGAAGCACTTTCAAATATTAATGCTGAGTGTAACTCTAAAAATGTTTGTTGTTCAGTTACACATAAAAAGAAGAAGACGTCTCACCCAGCGAATGAGCAAACTACTCATACAGAGTAATTCACTCAAATGACAATTGTTGGACATTCAAAGTGAGTTTCAGATTTAAGGCCAAAATAGTCAAAATAGAAAAATTCTCCCAGTAAACTATGCTTCCAGTTTGGCTACCGTGGCCTTAAATTTGAAACTCACTATGAATTTACTTTGAATTGCTGAAAATGTTTTATTTTACTGAACAACCCTGATGTTGCATCCTGTCCCAAGTATTTTTTCTTTCAATTTACTAGTAATATGTAGCTCATTGTTATACCAGCTCAACGTAGGTATAATTATCGATTCAACAAGCAGACAAAAAAAAAGCTTTCTTGAAAACAGCTGTAGGCTTAAAAAAAACAATAATGTGGAGACTGTGTACTCCCTTCTTTATATTCCTCATCTTGTGCTTTGATGTTCTATCTTGTTCACTATGTGACTCTCTAACAAGCTGATGACTGGAACTAATGATATTTCTTTTTCTAAAGCCAACTAATGCATTTTCTATTGCTTATCACTGATTGATAAAGTGACTACTAATTTACTGTTATTAGCAACTTATTGCCATATCCTGCTTATTGAACCACTGGCAACTTGTGATGTGTAAATATGTCCTGCTATGCTTGGAAGTGATAATGCCAAATAGACTTGTTTCTGCTATATGCCTATTGTCATGTACAGTACTCTCTTGTATCTCTTATGTTGCACTTTCAATAAATCCTGAATGATCAAAAACAAAGAAACAAAACACATCATGATTAAAACAGCCAAGTGAAGGGATTACAGTGATTAAAAACATAAAAAAATAGAAAGCCATCTGAAGTCTAGTTAGATTACTATTTTTTAATATTTTCACCTCTTTTGACATTTACATTTATATTTGAGTGGGCTCTTTTCACTAAATATAGTGAAAGAACTTCTCAATTAAAGTTGCAGATGTGGCCATGATTAATGGAGTCAAGGTATAATTTGCAAATTATCTGCTTGTAAATCATCCTATATAACTAAGCTAGGATGCAACTCTCTGAATAGCTAGACTATGTACATCACCATCTGCATGATTGAAATAACAAGAAAATAAACTAAAGAATGGTTATGAGACACAGTGAAAAAATTTGGATTGTTTAAAATTATTTGTCGTCGTTCTCTCCTGTATTAGAAATATTGCTTAATGCAAGCTCATTGGTAATATATAATATACATGTACTGTATATTTTTTTTTTTCAGTCCACTGATATGATCATTTTTCCACCATTTGGTTTATAGACCAAGAGAGAAGAAGGAACCAATAGAGAGGGAAATAAAAAAGGATCAATAAAAAATTCTATGGGTATATCCTTAATATATACATAATCAATAAATATTTATATATATATTATTTTATTTTTATATTTTATTTTTTTTACTGGTCCTCCTTTTTCCCCCTCTGTTGGGCACTTCTAAGTTGATCTGTGAATAAAATCAACAGTGTCTGTCCCCTAACCATCAATCTTCTTATTTTTTTTATCAATAACCTTTACATTTTTGTTTAATTTTTTTGATGCTATGGTTAGAACTTTGATTCATGAAAGAAATGAACTGCAATTAGTTTAAAACCGAATGCACAAGTTTACTAGTTAGAGAAATTCACCATGCAACCTGGATTTAAATATGATGTCACATTGTTATCACTGACTTTTTGACTTTAGGTGATAGTATTTAAGGGAAACTCCAGTGCCAGGAAAACAATCCATTTTCCTGGCACTAGAGGTCCCCTCTCCCTCCCACCACCCATCCCCGGTTGCTAAAGGGGTAAAAACCCTTCAGTAACTTACCAGAGGCAGCGACATGTCCCATGTCGCTGCTTCTTGGTCCGCTGCTTTTCAATGCTTTCCTATGGGAAATTGAGCAACACTGGACACACAGCGTAAGGACGTCCAGCGATGCTCTAGCACAGGTTTTCTGTGCTATGATGCAGGAAGTGCCCTCTAGTGGCTGTCTAGTAGACAAGGTAATTATTGGAGTTTATAAAAAGCTGCAATAATTGCACTTGCAGGGTTAAGGGTAGTGGGAGTTGGCACCCAGACCACTCCAATGGGCAGAAGTGGTCTGGGTGCCTGGAGTGTCCTTTTAACCTCTTAAGGACACGTGACATGTGTGACATGTCATGATTCCCTTTTATTCCAGAAGTTTGGTCCTTAAGGGGTTAAACCCCGAACAAGTCAGCCATTTTATTTTACAAATACAATGTAACATTACTGAAACAATATAATATAGTGATATTTCTGTATTGTGTTTCCCTGCCATATATATTTGTACTACAGTTTAAAGATTATTATGACACTCTACAGAAACAGCCTGATTAAAATGTAACCATCCATATTTTGGCTTTCCTCTTAGGATAATAGTAAAGAAGTAAAGAAAGTATTGGAACAATTAAAGTGCAAAGTAAGACATTATAATATTTTCAAATACAATTAATTTCTATCTATCCATCACTTACTAATTTTAACAGCATGGACGCCAATGGCAATTAATCCTTAAATATACAAAACCTATCTTGTAACAATTTCAATAGCAATGTGTATTTATTTAAAAGTAAAAAAAATGCAAGCACAATATTGAATAAAATTACAATTTCAAAATATATAATTAGAGCTGCTAGTAACAATTGTTGGACATTTTAAAATCTATATTGGTACTTGAAACTAACAGTATGTTGCATTCAATTTTATTATATAGCCTGATAAAAGTGGATGCTCTGAAAGCAATTTGGTAAGATGTGATTCCTTCTTACTTTCTTTCTTTATAACAGAAATACCGTATGAACTATTTAATGAAATGTGGCAAAATGTACATTCAGACTAAACATTTGCCAAATGAAAGTTAAAGGGACACTATATTCATCAAAACAACCTTAGGTTAATGAAGCAGTTTTTGTGTATAGATCATGCTTCTGCACTCTCAGAGCTCAATTCTCTGCCATTTAGGAGTTAAATCATGTTGTTTATGCAGCCCTAGTCACACCTCCCTGCATGTGACTTGCACAGCCATCCTAAACACTTCCTGTAAAGAGTCATCTAATGTTTACACTTCCTTTACTGCAAATTCTATTCAATCTAGAAATTCTTATCTCCTGCTCTGTTAATAGCTTGCTATACCCTGCAGGAGTCTCCTGTCCTTTAGATATACTCTATATACGAAAACTGCTTAATTAAGCTAATGTTGTTTTGGTGACTATAGTGACACTATAGTTTTAACTGCTTTAAATTACAAAATCCAAGTTATTTGTAACTGCTGAGAAAATGTGCTCATTAAAACATTTATTCCATTGAAAGAAAATAAAGACTGATGTGATATCTAAAATGTATAATTTTAGGAATCATTAGGAGAGTATGGTTAAAGAAAGTGCAGGGCATATATAATTAGCTTGCCGTCTGAACCAAAACTGCGATAGCTATTGGTAAGTTATTTGGCAAACCATACATTTGCTTTCAGTTTGTCACACACGTAAAGATACAATTGTAATAAATTAATATGTTATCTGTATGTTGACTCTTTTAACAGATAACTTTTTTAAATTGCCAAATGGGAGACAATGTAATTGAAGGGACACAGACTTGTTAATCACCTTTTAACAATATAGCAATCTCTCATCTCATCTCATTACATTTACACACAAAAGTACATGCATTTTCTTATAAAGACCACAAACTACCTGCACTTATATGGAAAATATACATTAGATACAGTATTGTTTTAGTAATAAAAATAATCTGAATGTGTAACCGTTACGTTTCTATGCAATATCTTTTGATTAGTGATTTAATAGTTATGGGAGCTGAATCAGTCTTGAGGACTTTATCATGCTTATTGTCAATGTGACTCATAAAGGAGCAGGCTCTGGGTTTTAAGGAGATTCTTGTTTTATCAAACTGCTCCTAAACTATTAAAAAAAGGTTTGCATTTAGCACCATAGCGCTATGCTGACCCAAAGAGCTTATATGAAGCATAGTCCCCCTTCAATTTTCTCTACATACTGAACTTAATTGTATTCACAATTACTGACAATATTAGTAACGCAACAAAAAAGTTCTATTCTCTGTTTTCTTTTATAGGAACTTTTAGGTTGTTTGAAGGATCTCCCTGGAAACGGTAAAGCAGAGGTAATTTTTGAATAACTAAATAGTTTTAACTGCTAAAAGCACACTATATAGTTTACAGACAGACAGACACTAGTTTTAAAAATTAAGGTGTGTTTTGTTTGTTCTGGTCTGGCACTACACATGCCGTAAACATTAATGTGAGATCATAAATAGAGTTGTCTTAACCTTATGCTAAAGAGAATGAATTGGCGAAGCTGACTCACTATTTCATTAAAGGGATTCTATAGGGTAAGGAATACAAACCCTTGTAACACCTACCCTATGCCAGCAGCATTTTCTTCGGGGCCAGGTAGGCGCTCCGCTTCCTCCTATGTCACCTTGGGGGGGGGGGTGGGGTTAAAGCACGTGCGCATTTAGCACTGCAAGCACATTAGGCTCTCCACCTATTAAAGCATCGTTTCAATGCTTTCCTATGGAGATTTAACTGATGCTGGATGTCCTCTTGGAAGCGTGAGGACGTCCTGCTTCAGTTACACGATTAAACGTCGCCTAGCATCCAGGAAGTGTCTCTAGTGGCTTTCTGATTGACAAAAATTAAAATAGATAGGTTGACAGCGTTGTATGTCTTACCACTGGTTATGATTTATATGGTTTTGCTTTTGGATTGTTGGATGAGCAGATGGATAACTATTATAATTCCTCATAAAGAAATATTTATTAGTATATTAAGGTAATTCTCTAACAGCAAGTTGTTGTAAGACACAACATGCAAAATTCTGATTTCACTAGTTGCTAACTTAAAGGGATCCTATGGTGCCAGGAAAACAAACTCGTTTTCCTGGCACTATAGGTCCCTCATGCCCCATACCGCAGGGCTGAAGGGGTTCAAATCCCTTCAGCCACTTACCTTGATCCAGCACCAATGTTACTCGGCGCTGGGACAGGCTCCGCCCACACTCCTCAACCCACGCGCAAATTACACCTCCCCATAGGAAAGAATTTTCCTATGGGGAAAATCTGACGCTGGAGGACCCTGAGGTCCTGCTGCAATTTTTAACATTGCAGCACCAAGTGCAAAAGGGACACAGCAATTGGCTTAAGTGGTCTGGGTGCATACAGTGTCCCTTTAAATGATCTTTAGCGCGATCATGTATACAAGAGCCCATATTATGTCTTAAAGTGAAATCTGCATATAGATGTTAATGGACCACTATAGTCACCCAGACCACTTCAGCTCAATCAAGTGGTCTGGGTGCCAGGTCCCCCAGGTTTTAACACTTCAGATGTAAACATAGCAGTTTCAGAGAAACTGCTATGCTTACATAGCAAGGTTAATCCAGCCTCTAGTGGCTGTCTTCCTGATCGCCTCTACAGACGCTTCTGCGATGCTGGATGCAAAAATCTCATTCAGCGTGCAGAATTTCCATAGGAAAACATTGAGAAATGCTTTCCTATGGACTGTTTGAATGCACGTGCGGCTCTTGCCTCGCATTCCTCTCCACTCCGGAGCTGACGTCGGTAAGGGAGCCCGGCGCTGGATAAAGGTAAGTGGCTGAACTGGTTTTAACCCCTTCAGCCCAGTGAGAGGGGGACGCTGAAGGTAGGGGGGACCAAAGGTTTATATAGTGTCAGGAAAATGAGTTTGTTTTCCTGACATTATAGTGATCCTTTAATATTTGTTATTTTAATGTTGTGGGTCTGTGTACATAGTATCATCTGATAAATTAATTCTCACTTCTTAGATATGTGCAATAAGTCTGTTTTTATTTGCAGGGCAATATATAATACATAGTGTGCACACATTTGCAGGTAGTGAAGAGGTTAAAAAAAAGAGTTCAGTGTAGTTGTGTATGCCTATTTAAATGCATTACTACTTATTACTCTACATGTAATGGTATAAAACTACAAATATTATATTACTGATACAGATGACTGCCAGTGACCAAGCTGCTGTTAATGCGGTGATGAATGACATAATGTCGGAAGTTAAGGTAATGATTGATAATAAATAGATTAATATATTATGTTTGCTTTTTAATTTTTATATATTTTTCTTCTTAAAGACTGTTAAAAGTGAAACTATACATGGCATCTTTTTTGCAGTTTATATTTTACACATATATATATATATATATATATATATATATATATATATATATACAGTATCTCACAAAAGTGAGTACACCCCTCACAATTATGTCAGTATTTTATTATATCTTTTCATGTGACAACACTAAAGAAATGACACTCTGCTACAATGTAAGGTAATAAGTGTACAGCCTATATAACACTGTACATTTGCTGACCCTTCAAAATAACTCAACACACAGCCATTAATGTCTAAACTGTTGGCAACAAAAGTGAGTACACCCCTAAGTGGAAATGGCCAAATTGGGCCCAATTAGCCATTTCCCCCCCCCAGTGTCACAAGATCTCAGGTGTGAATGGGGAGCAGGTGTGTTAAATTATGTGTTATCGCTCTCACACTGGTCACTAGAAATTCAACATAGTACCTTATGGCAAAGAACTCTCTGAGGATCTGAAAAATTGAATTGTTGCTCTACATAAAGATGGCCTAGGCCAGGGATAGGCAACCAGATGTTGTGGACTACATCCCCCATAATGCTCTTACACCCATCATGCTGACAAAGCATCATGGGAGGTGTAGTCCAAAACATCTGGGGTGCCGAAGGTTGCCTAGGCTACAAGAAGATTGCCAAGACACTGAAACTGAGCTGCAGCATGGTGGGCAAGCCTGTACAGCGGTTTTACAGGATAAGTTCCAGACGTATGAGTGCTGCCAGCATTGCCGCAGAGGTTGAAGGGGTGGGGGGTCAGCCTGTCAGTGCCCAGACCATACGCCATACACTCCGTCAAATTGGTCTGCAGAAGGAAGCCACTTCTAAAGATGATGCGCAAGAAAGCCCGCAAACCATTTGCTGAAGACAAGCAGACGAAGGACATGGATTAGTGAAACCAAGTCCTGTGGTCCAATGAGCCCAAGATAAACTTATTTGGTTCAGATGATGTCAAGCGTGTGTGGTGGCAACCAGGTGAGGACTACAAAGGCAAGTGTGTCTTGCCTACAGTCAAGCATGGTGGTGGGAGTGTCATGGTATCGGCCTGCATGTGTGCTGCCGGCACTGGGGAGCTACAGTTCATTGAGGGAACCATGAATGCCAACATGTACTGTGACATACTGAAGCAGAGCATGATCCCCTCTCTTTAGAGACTGGGCTGCAGGACAGTATTACAACATGATAACGACCCAAACACACCTCCAAGATGACCACTGCCTTGCTAAAGAAGCTGAAGGTAAATGTAATGGACTGGCCAAGCATGTTTCCAGACCTAAACCCTATTGAGCATCGTCAGATGGAAGGTGGAGGAGCGCAAGATCTCTAACATCCAACAGCTCTATGATGTCATGGAGGAGTGGAAGAGGACTCCCGTGGCAACCTGTGAAGCTCTGGTGAACTCCATTCCCATAAGGGTTAATTGTGGGCACACAAAATATTGACACTTTGGGCCCAATTTGGACCTTTCCACTTAAGGGGTGTTTGTTGCCAACAGTTTAGACATTAATCATTATTATTATTATTATTATTATTGTGTTATAAAGCGCCAACAAGTTCTGTAGCACTGTACAATGGGTGGACTAACAGACAAGTATTTGTAACCAGACAAGTTGGACACACAGGAACAGAGGGATTGAGGGCCCTGCTCAAAGAGCTTACATGCAAGAGGGAGTGGGGTAATGTGACACAAAAGGTAAGGATAGGGTAGAGAAGTAGGTTACTAGGATAGTGTTCAATGAGGGCTTAGTGTTTTGTTTTAATGATAGTTTCCGGAGAGGAAACAGGGTGCCGGGAGGGAATGCTGTTCACAGTTTAATTAATATGCTTTCCTAAAGAAGTACATTTTCAAAGAGTTTTTGAAGGAGTGGAGATTGGGTGAAAGTCTAACAGAGAGGGGTAGGGCGTTCCATAGGAACAGTGCAGCCCTAGAGAAGTCTTTTTAAGGTGAGCATCAGAAGTGGGAGTACAAACAGAGGTTAGACGTAGGTCTCCAGCAGAGCGTAATGGCCTAGATTGAACATATTTGTGTAATAGTGAGGATAAGTAGGTCAGAGCAGGATTGTGTAGAGATTTGTAAGCAAGTATCAGGATCTTAAATTGAGAACCAAATCTTACGGGAAGCCAATATAGGGACTGACAAAGAGGGAAGGCGTAGGAGGTGCGGGCGGACAGAAAGATGAGCCTCGCCGCCGCATTCATTATAGACTGTAACGGGGCAAGTTGGGAACATGTAAGACCACTGAGAAGCGGATTGCAGTAGTCAAGTCGAGAGAGGACAGTGGCATGGACCCGCACCTTAGCTGCATCTGGCGTTAAATAGGGTCGGATGCGCGCAATATTTTTGAGATAGAAGCGGCAGGATTTGGCGATTGATTGGACATGAGGGGTGAAGGAGAGCTCGGAGTCAAAGACAACACCTAGGCAGCGAGCCTTAGAGGTAGAGTGGATGGTAGCGCCATTGACTTGGGGGGACACAGACAAGGGAGTAGCAACACTTGAGGGAGGAAAGACCAGAAGTTCTCTTTTAGACCGGTTCAGTTTAAGGAAATGAGCAGCCATCCAGTTGGAAATAGCAGAAAGGCAGTCAGAGACACGAGTCAAGAGGAGTGGTGAAAAATCAGGGGAGGACAGATAAATTTGCGTGTCATCCGCATAGAAATGATACTGGAAGCCGAAGGAGCTGATAAGTTTATCAAGGGAGGCAGTGTAGATTGAGAACAATAGGGGATCAAGGACAGAACCTTGGGGGAACATCAACAGAGAGGGATTGGGGAGAAGAGGAAGAGCCTGAGAAAGAAACACTGAATGAGCGCTAGGAGAGGTAGGAAGAGCACCAGGAGAGAGCAGTATCTCGTAGACCGAGATTAATGGCAGTGTCTCGTTATTTTGAGGGGACAGCAAATTTACACTGTTATCCAGGTTGCACACTTAGTACATTGTAGCAGAGTGTCATTTTTTCAGTGTTGTCACATAAAAAGATATAATAAAATATTTACAAAAATGTAAGGGATGTACTCACTTTTGTGAGATCCTGTGTGTATATATATATATATATTTAAAAAAAGATACAATTTGTGTCTTGTAATACCTTTATTAGACTAACATAATTCTTTAATGACAAACTTTCGGGATAACCTCCCTTTCTCAAGTCTGAAGCATTTCTGAGCAAGACGACACAGACTTGAGAAAGGGAGGTTCTCTCGAAAGCTTGTTATTAAAAAAATCTGTTAGTCCAATAAAAAAGGTATTATAAGATACATATTTTATCTGTTTTTTACATCTACATCACTGGACTAATACGGCTACAATCTCTACTTGAACACTATATCTATCTATCTATCTATCTATCTATAAACTGGCAAATCAATGTTTCAGTCTGAAGATTTTTATGAAGACCTGAAGAAATGATTTACCTGTTTATATCTGAGAATTCAATACAGCTCAAAATAAAAACTTGAATGTGGTATTGATGCTGTTGAGTGCAAGGTTAAAGTTTGAGTATATATGTATATGTGTGTGCATAAGTGTGTGGATATATATATGTGTATATTTCAAATGAATAAAGCAAGATGATATATCTTAAGTCTAATTTTCATTTTTATCACATGCATAACCATATATAGTAATTTAAAAATATTAGGTATTTACTTACATAGCAGGACATATACCTTTTACTGTTTTAATTTCACATTAACCCCTTTACTACCAAACCATTTATAGGGGAAAAAACAGAATACAGAGCATTTTGGGTGTCCTGAAAAGTTACGTAGTTACATATACTTACATTGTTACATAGCTGAAAAGAGACTTGCATCCATCAAGTTCAGCGTTCCTCACATATGGTTTTGCTGTTGATCCAAAAGAAGGCAAAAAACCCAGTCTGTAGCACTTCCAATTTTGCAACAAACTAGGAAAAAATTCCTTCTTGACCCCAGAAGTACTTACCCTACATTGAAAAATGATATCCTTAAATATTCTGCTTTTGCAATTATGCATCTAGTTGCTGTTTAAACATCTGCTGTTGTCTTGATGTGTTTGCTGTGTTTAAGTTGAGGCTGTTTTGTGTGTGAGGGGAGACTGTGTGTGTATGAGGGTGTTTGTACTGTGTGTGTATGAGGATTTCTGTGTGCAAGGTGACTGTGTCAGACTGTGTGTGATATAGGGTGACTGACTCAATGTGACTGTGAGTGTGACAGGTGGAGTTGGGGGTTAATATTGGGGTGGGTGAGTTGGCTGTGTTTCTCTTCCTCACACAATGCATAGTTTTTATTTTGCTCTGGCCCCCCTCCTGCTAACTTTGGGCATGTGAGGAAACGTTTCATGTGGGCTCCCTGGTGGTCAGGTGGGTTTCCAGGAAGATCTGCATCACTGGCTTGGTGCAGACTGCTGTGAATGTTCTCTCCACCAGTCTCTAACCCATGTTGCTGCAGGGGGGCTCAGCTGAGCTGGTGCTATAATGTTAGTGCTAGTTTTGCTGTCAGGGCAGTAATGTCTCTGTATTAAAACTGTGTATACACTGTTTTGGGATCTGAGAATATTACATGGGAGTTGTGTATACACGATTCCTGTAGTAAAGGGGTTAAAGAAAATGTGTCTAAATCCATCAAAGTATCAATTACATGAATTATATGTGTTTCTTTATTTTAAGAATAACGATGGTATTAAAAGGCTCTTAAACAAAGTTTTATGTAAGGTGGTAAGTAAGACATTTTATTTATTATCCAAAATTATATTTTTGCACTTCTAAATTAAAAGGATACTATACGCACCAAAATAAGCTTTAGCTCAATGAAGCAGTTTCAGTGTAAGGTTACATCCCAGCAGTCTCACTGCTTATTTCTCTGTCATTCAGAAGTAAAATCACTTTTGTTTCTGTTTATGCAGCCCTATCTACATCTCCCCTAGACTCCGAGACTCACACAGCCTGCATGAAAAACAAATGTTTAATTTTCAATTGGATCTTAAACCTACTGCAGAAGCTTTCATCTCCATCTCTGTAAATGGAACTTTAATCACACATGAGGCTCCTATGGGGTCTAGCAGGCTATTAAAAGAGCAGGGGATTAGAAATTCTATATGAAACAGACTGTGCAATGAAGGAAGTGTAAACTTTAATCTCTTGATGTAAATACAGAATAAGTGTAGGGAGACTGTGTAAGTTACATTTAGGAAGGTATGGCTAGAGCTGCATGGAGTGATTAAACTCCTAAATGGTACAGAAGTAAGACTGCAGGGGCATGATCTGTACACCAGAACTACTCTATGAAGATAACATTGTTTGAGGTCTCTAGCAACCTTTAAGTTATATTACAGAATCTCTGAAATGGTCAAATATTTATCATATAATTCTGTATATATGTTAATAATTGAAACATTTATTTCTCCCGGAATAGTTATCTATTAAAAAAGATAAAAGGGCAATTGTGTTATGTTTGTAGGTATTCATCAATTGTTATGCATTTAACACAAAAATAATAATAATTTGGTAGTGATGTATCTGCTCTCTGTTTTTATTAGAAACATTTCTCAAATAATAAGTGACAGCGCGTTTTTAACCACACCGTGATTTGTTATCTAATATACTTCTTTCTTGATATAGAAAAAACTTACAAAGAAAATATTGGGCGGCAAAAAGATTCCAACCTACTAAAGTTCTCTCTGAATGTAAGTAACAAATTGAACATTCAAGAACAGCAACCTAATAACGATTGTTTGTTTTTTTATTTTTTTTTTATTTTTTACACAGACACCTTTATCTTTTGATTAGTATATTACGTTAGGCTGTTCTTTTATAGCCACACACACAATGAGTGTGACTTCATGTGGATACAGTGAGATCAAATACAAATACATACTGCTGAGAAATGAATGCCAGAGTTTACATGTACTCATATGTTGCATGCACTCATATGCTACTTTCTAAGCAGATTCCCAAGTACACATGTATGTGACTGACTTATCAATGGAACATGTCATGGAACCAGGACCAGATTTACCACAAGGTCACCAGGGCCATGGCTTAGCATGCAGGAAAGAGGCAGCATTACTGGTGGGGATCTCCCTCACTGGCCATCCCATTCTCTCGCTGTGTGGCTGAGGCCAACAGGGGCTTCCTCTTACAGGGCCAGCTCTCAAATAGATGGTAAAGCACGCGGACTGAACTGACCAGACGCAGACAGTAATTTAACATTGTTCATGGCAGATATAATTGACAGATGTTGTGGATCAGAAATGTTGATCTTTGTTATATTCAGAGGAAGCCCAAATTGTTGTTACAAGTGCACTTGGAGAAATGAGAATTAGACACCAGACACCTGTTGGTATTCAAAATAAGCCTCTGACGTTTTATTCATCAGCTGGGTTTTATACATTAAAAAGTAAGTGCTTACGTGCAAATACTCTTAGAACAGTAATAGGAAGAGAATACAGATAAGACATAGGGATGAGCGTCATGTACCCATAACAAATAAGTTTCAAGGTAAGAGAGAACAAAATGATTAGAGCAGAGACATCTTAGGTGGGGGCTCTCTGCTCCCGGAACTTAGACATATATGGTCTTAAGTGTTGTTTAAGCATCAAGCATTTCCTGAGTCCAAGTTAGCCAATTTTAATATAGGATATCATTATATGACACCTATAAGCTTGAGCCTTTGAATCAAGATAAATTCTATCACAATCCCCTCTTTTGATCCAAGGGTCACCCAAATGTCCAAGGTATATCCAGGCCTGCTAGCCAAAGCCTGTGGGACTTTCATTTATTGCTTCACCACGGTTCCCTTGGACTGAGAGACCACCAGAATCAGCAGAGGAGAGTTCCTTCATTTGTTAGGCGAGGTAACATCATAAAACCTTTTCGAAGTCGGATCTGGAATGTAAGTTAAGGTACGACCAATAGTAGGTTTGCTTTTACATAGAGAGGTTAGTAGACATGAAAAAAATCTAAAGGTTAGAAAAATAGACATAATGACAAATACAGCTAATAGCAAAAAGTACAAAATCTTCTTAATTAGTAAAGTCAACCATGTTCCTAGCCCAAATGTCCAATCCCAATCCCCAAAGAAGCCAGTATCCTGTTTGATATCCTGTACTAAGTCATGTAAATCTTTTATATGTTTATGGATCATAGTGCCATGGTCAGATAGGTTAAAACAGCACATACCTTCTATAGCTTCACAGCCTAAGTCATGTTTCATTAGTAAGTAGTCAATGGCTGCTCTATTCTCAAGGATTGCCTTCTTATTTGCCTGGCTGTCCATAAGTAGCTCTTCTAGGGCCTGTGAAGTGGCATTTAAACCTTTTGCAAGGGAACAAGCTACAGCATTTACTACTCGGGTATTATACAATGCTAAACCTGGGACTCCTACCAAGGTGTACGCTAGGGCAGAGTATTCGGCTTTAGATAAGAGAGTGATTTCTGGGTTACAATCTGCACTAAGGGTGTTTTTAACATCTCTCCTGTCTCTCAGCAGTTTGTGTAGCTGGGTGGTTTTAGTGATCAGGTCAGATTTGGAAAACATGGTCATGGTTAGGCGAGAGATTGCACAGGGACCTCCTGTAATGTTACCTGGGACATAAGCATAAGTAATATTTCCACAGGAGAAAGTCCATCCTTTGGGAAGATAGACATTGTAGTGGTAACTCATAACTTGGTGAGTTTTGGTACAATTCATAGTGGTGTTTAGGGTTCTACAATTCGTGGTATTTTTCCACCATGTGGGGCAAAACAGGGATTCAGTATTAGGGTCTCTTGAACAATTACATGAAAAAGACCAACATAGTTCAGCGCCTGTCACATTAATTGTCTTCAGGGCTAGAGGAGGCTTGCCTACGAGTGGGTTGAAGGCATAAGAATATAGTAGTAGAGATTTATGGGGTCTATGGGTATGTAGGTACTTTCTTAACAGTGAGATGGGGGTAGGGACAGCTATAAGACAAGATTCTATGGCGTTTTCAGTACTGAGGAGAGGGTTGAGGCAAAAGGAAGTTAAATTAAAAGCCTTTGCTATCTGCAACCATATATTTTCCTGCCATGCATTATTATTTTCTGGTCTCAAGTCAGAGTAGCATATCTGAACACAGTATAAAATGGTAAAGGATAAGAACAGCTTCATGTTGGTGGATCAGTCGGAATGACTTGTTTACAGTGACTGGCGTGTATCCACGTGGCTTTTCCTTCTAGTTTCACTGAGGTAGCCGTAGTCAAGAGCACTTGGAATGGACCGTCAAAGCGTGGTTCAAGTCCTTTCCTCACATGCCTCTTTATCACCACCCAATCACCAGGTTGCAGTTTGTGAGTTGCAGAATCAGAGTCTGGATCTGGAATAGAATCAAAGACTTGTTTATGCACCCTGCCTAATCTTTGGTGTAGGGCCTGAACATAGGCAGTCATACTACCATGCTGCATCTGTAGTGTTTGGGGAAAATAGAGGCCTGTCTTTGGGGCACATCCAAACAGGATCTCAAAAGGGGATAAGCCATGTCTGGAATTGGGGGTGAATCTCATAGAAAAGAGTGCTAGTAGAAGGCATTCAGTCCAGGGCTTTCCTGTGTCTTGCATGGCTTTTGCAATCTTGTTCTTTAAGGTGCCATTTGCCCTTTCTACTTTCCCACTACTCTGGGGGTGATAGGGGGTGTGGAAGGCCTGACTGATCCCTAGGGCTTTCATAATTTCTTGCATTATTTCCCCAGTGAAATGGCTACCTCTGTCACTTTCAATCACTTCAGGTACTCCATATCTACATACCAGTTCCTTCAGAAGCTTACTTGCTGTGACCTTCGTTGTGGCTTTCGACACTGGGTAGGCCTCAGGCCAACCTGAAAAGAGATCAATGCACACCAACACATATTCATACACTCCTACCTTAGGTAGTTGAATATAGTCTATCTGCAGTCTTTGAAACGGGTAAAGTGGCCTTGGTGTGTGCTTACTTGGTGTTTTCACAGCTTGTCCTGGATTGTTTCTAGCACAAATCATGCAAGCTTGGGTGTGTTTAGCTGCTACAACAGTAAATCTGGGTGCTACCCAATGGGTGTTTACTATGCTGTTCATGTGCATCTTGGATAGATGTGTAGGTCCATGGGCAATCTGGGCCATCATGGGGTACAACACTCGTGGTAAACACAGTCTTTTACCTTTCCTCCACATTCTGTCATCATCAGGTTCTGCATCTTGTTTCCTCCAGAGGTCATGTTCTTCCTTGCTTGCCTGTCTTTGTAAGCTCAACAGTATATTGTAGTCAACGGCGTCATCTGTAAGAACAACTTGTAGAAAGGTATTACCTGTAGAGGGATGAACTTTGATTGCTGCTTGCTTGGCAGCTTCGTCTGCTTTGTGGTTTCCTCTTGAGATTTCATCTGTGATCTTCACGTGAGCTGCCACCTTGATGATGCCTACTTGAGTGGGTAGCAGGATAGCGTCCATAAGTGCACTCACGGCTTCAGAATTCTTGATTGGAGTTCCTGCTGAGGTGAGAAAATCACGAGCCCGCCATATAGGGCCAAAATCATGGGCTATACCAAAAGCATAGCGAGAGTCTGTATAAATATTAGCAGTCTTACCAGAAGCCATTTTACACGCTTCAGCGAGTGCCTTCAGCTCTGCCTCCTGTGCAGAGCAGTGAGGAGCGAGTGGTTCAGCTTTTATTACCTCATGTGCAGAGACTACAGCATATCCAGTGTGGAAATTACCCTTCTCATCAGCATATCTGGAACCATCTACAAAAAACTCAAAATCTGCATTAGATAATGGAGAATCAAATACATGCAAAAAACCTGCTGTCTCTTGTGCCATTAGTGCTGCACAATCATGGGGTACCTGGGCATCAGCTAACTCATCTGGTGAAAGTGAATTTACAAAAAGATCAGAAGTACAACCATTCACACTATCCCCACTCTCCTCTTTTAAATCCAGGGGAAGCAATGTAGATGGATTTAACACCATACACCTTTTAAGAGTAACATTAGGTGGCATAAGCAAGGCACATTGCATTCTGAGATGCCTTGCAGTATGTATGTGTTTTGGTTGAACTTGTGAGAGTATGCTGTTGATATCATGCGGTGTGTATATGGTCACAGGATTATCTAAAACAATATCAGTGGCTTTGTCCAGGAGGGCAGTAACAGCCGCCACTGCCCTAACACATGAGGGGGCACCCCTGGCAACAGGGTCCAATCCGGTGGAGTAGTATGCTATTGGTCTTTGTTTACCACCATGATCCTGTGTAAGGACAGATGTAGCATAACCTGATTGCTCAGTACAGAACAGGTTAAAATTATTTCTGTAATCTGGGAGACCCAGTGCCGGAGCTGACGTTACCAGTATCTTAAGTGTATAGAAGGCATTTTCTGCCGCATGGGTTAATTTAAATGGTTTGTTTTCGTTGGCAAGACAATCCTACAGTGGTTGCATGTAGATAGCTACGGAACGCAGCCAAGGGCGGCAGTAAGAAATCAAACCGAGGAAAGTACGAACCTGGGCTAAACTGCGGGGGGGTCTAATATTTTGAACTGCAGTTTTTCTACTTTCCGTGAGATGTTTTATGCCCTGGGAAATGCAATGTCCTAGGAAAATAACTTTCTCTACACATGCTTGCAGTTTCGTTTTTGTTGCTTTACAGCCTGCTTTTTCTAGGAATTTTAGTAAGGAAAGAGTGTTTACAATACAAGATTCCATACTATCGCAACATAGGAGTAGGTCATCGATATACTGCAATAAAATTACGTTATTTGGCCTTTGCCATTCTTCAAGAATCTGGGCCATAGCCATGCTGTACATAGTGGGTGAGTTTTGTGCACCCTGTGGCAATACTGTCCAAGTGTACTGCTTGTGTTTATGTGTAAATGCAAATAAAAACTGACTGTCGGGAGCCAGGGGGACACTGAAAAATGCATTTGCCAAGTCAATAACAGTAAATACCTTAGAGGAAGGTGGTATTTGTGCCAACAAGGTGTGTGGGTTGGGAACATTAGGGGCAATGAGTTCAGTTACAGCATTAATTGCCCTCAAATCATGTACCATACGGTAGACCACAGGTTTCCCTTTCTCTTGCTTTTTCTTAATTGGGTACAATGGTGTGTTACAAGGGGAGGTGGTCTGGACAACTACCCCTGCCTGCAGAAACTCTTGCACAGATTGCGAAATAGCATCTTCCTGTGCTGGGCTTAGGGGGTATTGTTTTTGATAGGGAGGTTTGGCTCCGGGCAGGAGATTCACTTTGACTGGGGGCACAGAGAGTCTGCCTGTATCTGTCTTCCCTGTAGCCCATAAGGAATCAGGGACTGAGGACAAGTCAATGGTAGGTTCTGGCACATGGCTGGGCATAGTGAGAGTTGCCAGAACATTTGAAAGAGATATCATTTGTTTGTCCTCTAAAGGCACAGACAATGTTACTTTTCCAGTGGGGCTATACTGGATATTTGCACTAAGAGCAGACAGTATATCACTGCCTAGTAGATTAGCAGGGGCATGAGGGCTGTCAAGTAGCCTTGTTACAAGGGCAGTAGAGTCATGTAGCTTCAATTTCAACTTGTGGGTCAGGGGAATGTCATTTACCCCTACACATGATAATACATCATTAGATTTCTCATACGGGAATACATATTTTTCCTGTAACATTGATTTAGCAGCGCCAGTGTCCAACAGGAAAGGGACTATTCGGTCCCCAGGCAGTGTAACATTGATAATGGGTGAGGGTCCTGCAGAGTCAGGGATATTGATGATATGTAGGGACACTGGTTTGCCAATTTCCTATTGGGGGGGGGGAGGTGGTGGTGGTGGTGGTTGGCTGTCATGGGAGTTATCATTAGAATCTTGGGGTTTTCTATTTTTAGGAGGACACCTGCAGTTACGTTTAATGTGTCCTTTCCTGCCACAATTCCAGCAGTCTACCTGCCTTCTGTCCCCATCAGCTCTAGGGACAGTTACAGCCATTAGAGGTGTGCTCCTCTTTCTAGTATTTAGATTAGCTTCCACTCCCCTAGCCACCTTCACCAGATCACCATAGGTTAAACTTCTCCACTCAGGTCTAGCATTTTGGAGACCAGTCTTTATGGGTATGTGGATACCATCCATGAAGCAGTTAATAAGCAGACTGGTGGAAGTGGTTACAACATCAGTGTAACCCAATGCCTCCCAAGCCATTTGTAGTCTGGTGAAGAATGTTTCTACAGATTCATCTTTCCCTTCTAGTATGTCTCCTAATTTATGGGCTAGTTCTTCTGTCTTTACCTTAGCCCATTCTCTCATTGCAGTGACATAGCATGCTCCATCTGTTTGCATGTTGCTTTTTCTGAGGTTATCTTCATGGGCATCTGTATATTTAGCAATTATTCTAGCCAAAATGGGACCAGCTTTTAGTGCCACAATCTGTTTTAAATCCATCCAAGTACACTGGTAAGTAGCTTGAATTGTGGATAGAGACTGGACTAGAGCTAAGGGGGCCTTTTCAAGATCTGGCAGCTGCTGTATTATTGCCAGTTGTTCACTGGGTGTCCAGGGCTTATATTCTTCCCAGTATTGGATACCTGAGCTCGGCTGTCTGTGCTCATGGTATACACTCTCAACTTTGGGTATCATGGGAGTAGAAAATTGTGGAGCTAATGGCCCCACTGGGGTATCTGTGGGGGCAACTAGAGGTTCCTTTAAGTCTGGACTACCTTCCTGCTCTAATGAACCCATAGGTCTTACTGGGACACCATATGAAGTCCCACTGCGTAATATTACTGGAAAGAGAGGTTTTGATCTCTGTAAAAGGGAAATCGCCTTGTCTTTTGGGACCAAAGGAGTCCCTGCAGTATCCTGGTAAAAGGGTGGGTTTACAAGATTTTTCCCAGGATCTTGCCTACTCTGGGACCCTAGAGGTCCAAAACATTGATAATATGGTACACCTTTCCTGGTGGTTTCTCTACAACCACATTTAGTTAATTCAACAGCAGTATCATGCCATTTTTGTGCGACTTCTACTAAGTCATTATCTTCTAACCAACCTCTGTAATTTGCCATAAATTCACTCCATATATGTGGGTCTAGAGTGCCCTCTGAGGGCATGCCAGCTTTCTTAAGTAACCTCTTAACATTCTTAATTGCTCCTTGTCCTTTGTGATGCTTGACAATAGTCAAAGCCGTAAATCCCCCTTGGGTACTTTCAGAGCTACCCATCTTAAAACTTGTAAGGGTTAATTAATTCCTTACACAAGACAAACTGTACAAAAACAGTGTATTTAAACACTTAGGACCGCTGCAGTGGAATTTTCACAGTTTTTGTCTTCTAAACACAGATCAGGAGATCTGCCCTTGGAGGATTCTAACTCAAATTATAAAACAAATGACAAGGCAAACAATAAAAATAACTTACAACCCACAGTTATATTCCACTATCTCAAGATTCCTTTCACAAGACATAACACAACCTCCATTCGAGACCAGAAGCCATTTTTAATATAGGATATATCATTATATGACACCTATAAGCTTGAGCCTTTGAATCAAGATAAATTATATCACAATCCCCTCTTTTGATTCAAGGGTCACGGCACCAAATCAGAAATGTTGATCTTTGTTATATTCAGAGGAAGCCCAAAACACAACCTCCACCTGAATATAACCATAATACCACAGAAAACAAGTTCTTTAGATCAGACGTTTTTAAGTCGTTCTTTACCCAGACAGACTAGTAGGACGTGGATCTGAGAGCGAAATTGATAAAGGTAGAAAAAATTTTTTCTTACTTTCCTGTACAGCTGATTTCACTGTCAGAGGGACGTCCACCTGTACACTAGTGTCCGAGTCTCTCGACCGTCAGATCCCGGGTTTCGGCACCAAATTGTTGTGGATCAGAAATGCTGATCTTTGTTATATTCAGAGGAAGCCCAAATTGTTGTTACAAGTGCACTTGGAGAAGCGAGAATTAGACACCAGACACCTGTTGGTATTCAAAATAAGCCTCTGACGTTTTATTCATCAGCTGGGTTTTATACATTAAAAAGTAAGTGCTTACGTGCAAATACTCTTAGAACAGTAATAGGAAGAGAATACAGATAAGACATAGGGATGAGCGTCATGTACCCATAACAAAAGGGTTCAAGGTAAGAGAGAACAAAATGATTAGAGCAGAGACATCTTAGGTGGGGGCTCTCTGCTCCCGGAACTTAGACATATATGGTCTTAAGTGTTGTTTAAGCATCAAGCATTTCCTGAGTCCATGTTAGCCAATTTTAATATAGGATATCATTATATGACACCTATAAGCTTGAGCCTTTGAATCAAGATAAATTCTATCACACAGACATATGCCTGCTATTTCCCTAGTGTTGTGCTTTGTTAGCAGGTTCCATCTAAAAGCTGTCCTACAAGCTGTGATTGTGAATATTGTGGATAACTATATTGAGCAGAAGCACAGCTATTTACACTGCTTTGTAAATTGATCTGCATATGGTTATTTATATCCATGTAATGTTTAAAGGAAAAAAGAGCATCACACAAAAATGGTTAATACAAATTATAGCGGATATTCAATGTTTTATTCAGTGCCGTTATTTCCAGAGAAGCAATGTTTTCCCTTTAAAGTAGCCTATCATCTGAAATGTAACTTCATAAACCAAACTGAAACAATATAGATGCCTTCAGAAGAGACTGATAGCATACTTTTGCTATAGTATTTTATGCATGTCAGCATTATGCCTAAATATGCCTGGCCTTACATTTGAAATTCACTTTGACACAAAACTCTGATTAAGTTTGA
>CAKOES020000574.1:0-23323 GCA_933207985.1 Pelobates cultripes
GCCTGCTCCATCAGCCTGCATATCTGTTGAAAGGTAAATCTGCTACTCTGGTGACTCGGTCCCTCTGGTCACTATTCTCCAACCCTCGATTGTCAGCTGAATATTCAGGGAAGATTTTTATGGAAGCGTATTAACCAGACACACACTCTTTGCTTTCCATAATCTTCAAGTGTATTATAAAAAGGATGGCATATTTATACAGTATTGATCATGAACTTTGACATACATTGGTCAAAATATGCTTACAAAAGATAAACGTTGCTAAAAGCGGAAATAGCTCATTTTTGCAGAAGACCACATTTCTTGTGGTCAAGCATGTCTTATTTTCCATGATACTTTTCTCGGAAGCATCAGGTCAACGTTACTTTGCGGATGCGTCTGTTGATTCAAAAGCAGAAGTGATAAATCAAAAATAACCTGTGGTTTGTCTAGTTTTTAGCTCTTGTGTAAATCTTAAGAAAGAGAATATAATATCAGAAATTATAGATGAGAATCATTAACCCCTTCCCTTCATTCCCCTCTTTGAGCAAGACCTTGCTCATACCCCATTTAAGGAGTCTTGGTCAGACAACCAGCCATCTGCCATGGTATATTCAGGATTGCTAGTCAATCCTGCAGGTCTTTCATTATGTCTTTGGCCACTATTCCCATAGCATAGGACTAGTCATCTGACCAGTACCACAAACTTATAGATCTGTATCAGCATGTTCACCATTGCTTCGGTTATGTGTATACATTTGGAGATACTCATCATAGCAAGCTGGGGATTTTACAGGAACAGTGTTGCATGTATGTTTGTAAATGCAGAATACAATAGTCTTAAAAATAGCATAAACAAGTAGAGCAAGGACCAGAACCATAACAATAATTATTGCAAATAGCTGACATGTTAACCAATTTTAAACAGACTAACCAACATGCCATCTGTATCATAAGCCCTAGGTAAATATGGGCAAAGTATATTATTCCCAATAGTTGTTTTCCTCCTTCATCCACGCAAGTGGGCGCATATAGTCAAAGTGGGAATAATACCTATCTCCCGTACAATGACCCGGGTCTAGGATTACCAGTCCACCCGATGATCTTTGGCCAGGCAAAAACCCAGTGGCAAAAACTCGTATTTGAGGAAAAAGAACATTTAGGGAAAACCTGAGTGGGGGCCGCAATCGTGTTAGACATGTCATCCCCTCACAGTTGACACCACTTATGACTTATAATACCCGCACCTGTGAGTACATAGCTTGGGTATTGGGAGGAATTGGGAAACACTTCTTACATATTAATTCATGAGATAAATTATAATCTAGCTTGAAATTCTGACAATAATCACAACCAGGACCTTGCGTCCTATATCTTTTAACCTTTTCGCTATTCCAAAAGTCCAGTCAAAACCAGTCATATCCTCACGCAGTTCCTCAAAACATGGGAATCCATCCTTGGCACACTCAACATATATCAAAAACACACATAGTACAGCTAACTCTGGGTCAGCTAACACTTCCTCTCTCTCTGGCTAACTCTACAAAAATAAAAATAAAAATAGTTCAATAGTTCAGCATAGTTCAGAAAAATAGAATAAGTCTTTCACAGAGTATAAAGAAATCAGTTTAGACACCAGACATTTTGTTCCATAAAATGGCTAAGGGTAGCAATATGGCTGACAACAAGACAATGTCAGCTTCCACATAGTTCTTCTTTTGTTTGCTGGATTTTCACCACAAAGCTCTGTGCAACACCCCAATGGTTGAAAGGGTTATTACAGAACCAGCGGTATTAGACAGCACTGCACCTTCAGGACTTTCCAGGTTCTTGCGTGCAAAGTTTATGTCCTCATAAATAAGTATCTCAGTTTCTTCGGCCTGCATGGATAATGACCAAACAGATGTAATTGCAAAATACTTATTGCATGGTTAGCCAGAGAGATTGGTGTGTAGTCCCAGAAATCAGGCGGCACAAACACTCCAGGACGGTCTCTACAATCATACAAACACAAGGATCAATACAACATTAATTAATTAATTACCTAGGCTAAAACTTAAATTAGAGATTAAGGTTAAACCCTTAATTTGTGTAACATGTACTTCTCTTATATTTGCTTATATTTTATGCAATCTGTCTTCTATGAAGTTTTACATAATACCCCTTTAGAATGCCTTTGTATGGATGAGAGTAGCACTCACTCTATAGAAATCCTTGTTAGGATGAATATTAAAACACTAACATATACATATGGGGATAATTCCCAATAAAACTCTGTTCCTAAACTGGAACCTTGATTTGATATTCAAAATTAATTACTTTAATAATCCCGAAAAATTCAATACTCTTGGATTAACACCTAAAACTATATAAAATATTCCAAACCTGAACCACCTGTGTATTAGGCTGGGGTTGTTGGGTGTGGGTATAGGTTGGAAGCTATGGTTGGTATTGAGGAATCTGTGGGGGTGGGTTTGGGCACTCATTTTTCCAGTGACCCTGCTATCCACAATTAGAACAGTGTGTTCCACCAATGCTGAAGTTGTTACCTCTACAAAAGTTAGACCCTTTGACCAAATCCTCTACCTCTGCCTTTATTCCATATGCAGGATGGGATTACCTAACTCACACCCCCCTCTTTGTGTACCACACAGATATAATATTAATAAGCTTTTAAAGGTTGAATGGATAGTTAAATTTTGTATATAAAGCAAGGTTGTCTAGGGTTATATACATATAGGCATAGCCTTCATATAGGGCTTGCAATACTGACAGTCTATGTCATGAGCGTAATGCAGACATGCGGTTAGGTACTTTTCCATTATTATAATATATTGAAAACACTAAGACCTTGCAAATTTTCAAAATGCATATAGCTTCCTGTACCTGGTGCCGTGCAAGGATGTAGTTGGGACTTATTTCAAATTGAGTATAAAAAGTCTAACCACAAAACTAAATGTTATACGCTTATCAAGAAAACAAGTTTAACCCGTTAGTGCATACTTTGGATAGCCTCTTTGCATAATTTGGCTCCTAGTGAGATTATTATATTATTTATTAATACTCTTCTGGATCTGCAAAATGCTTTCAATTTACCCATACAAATATAATACAGTAGTTTAGGAGATTAAAATTACCTCACTTATAAATTTCAGAAATTGTCTAATCTCTATTAAAAATACCATTTTATTATTACCCCATAATCAATGAGGCATACTAGATGAATCTTACTTTGACACAAACAATGCAATATACTTTAAAAGTAGAGTTAACTCTGAGCTGGACAATACTCCCCTATTAGAACTTCTTTATGAGGGAGAGACATCTTGTCCATTCAATCCTTTTTATCCTTTTTAAAAGAATGACTTTCAGGATTAATCAATTTGCAAATGGAAACGTGGACCCATGATTTGAACAGCAGAAGTTTGCGGGGCCCCTTTCACGTGGGATGTAACAAGCGCTTTTCTTGCTCCAAGAGCGATAGCATACAATTGTTTCATTCAAGCCGGCTGGACAGCATTTCACCTTTTGTAAAAACACTAAATGCTTGCGTTAATGATATGCAAATCACTCTGATAGTTAAACTCCTACACAATGGATAATAAAATACATAAAACACATAACACACCAATTCATTTTCAAACCATATAACTCATACTCAGCATCCAATGTAATATTACATGTCATCTCACAAAACAGACGTAGCAGAAAACACATAATGGATACCCAGCAGATATGCCAATACAGAAAACACATGACATTATTGCACAGTCGTTATTCGGCATGTGCCAACCATACTTTAATAACACGCAGACACAGAAAATTCTGTTGGAGTATAAAGTCCACAGCTTTATTAATTAATATCAATATATAAATTAACAATTTAGGGTCATTGTCAACAGTACTCCTTCGTTAGGCTCTCTTCCTATATCATACCCCCGACAATGACCCTACCAAAACAAACATTAGCATAACCAATAATACATACACGTAACTCAACGGCCTACCAAGAGGCCCCACCTCCATTTGTCTAACTGCAGGGGTGTACCCAGACACCCCTACACCCCTTGGTTCGTAGCCACCGACGGGCTCGAACCTACCTCCATACTTTTGACTTCCGGCCTACTCCAGCCTAGACCTTGGCCTACCAATTTCTTAACCCACCAAAATTCCAGTTTAACCAAGACCTTTTCCCGCCGCTGTGACCAAACGGGAACTACTACTAACTCATAGGGTGGGTGGGAGGGACAATTTACAGGTAAGAAAGGCTCAAGTTAGAATGACTTACCCTAAAATGGCCGCTATTTAACCTTCCCTTCTAACCCACGCCCCCCAGCACAATCACAGGACAGCCTCTTGACCTGAACTTCACCCTGCCTACTCCTGGCTCTGTCAAGGCCCACTCCTCCCTGCGTTGCTCCGTGGTTTCATGACATTATTGCACAGTCGTTATTCGGCATGTGCCAACCATACTTTAATAACACGCAGACACAGAAAATTCTGTTGGAGTATAAAGTCCACAGCTTTATTAATTAATATCAATATATAAATTAACAATTTAGGGTCATTGTCAACAGTACTCCTTCGTTAGGCTCTCTTCCTATATCATACCCCCGACAATGACCCTACCAAAACAAACATTAGCATAACCAATAATACATACACGTAACTCAACGGCCTACCAAGAGGCCCCACCTCCATTTGTCTAACTGCAGGGGTGTACCCAGACACCCCTACACCCCTTGGTTCGTAGCCACCGACGGGCTCGAACCTACCTCCATACTTTTGACTTCCGGCCTACTCCAGCCTAGACCTTGGCCTACCAATTTCTTAACCCACCAAAATTCCAGTTTAACCAAGACCTTTTCCGCCACAGCACTTGCCTTGACCCCTTAAGGACATGTGCGACCCCCACCACACAGAAACAGGGCTTGCGCTATCCCGTCTTGCAAACCTAAATTAAAAAGTTCATAACCAACATCCGATAAGTGCACCCCGTCATCACGAAAGTAACCCGGTAATCTCTCCTCCAACTCCCGATGCCTCACCACCACGCCTCCTAACCTTCGAATGAACACCGCCATGGTTCTGTTCACTTTACCCCGACATCGAGAAACTGCCTTCTCATCCCTGGCGTATCTCCAGCATAAACGAGGTACCATCTCCGACCATACCACTTTCACGCCAGGGACAAGCCCCCTTAGTCTGACAACGTCCTGCTTCATACACTTAACCAGTTCACGTTGGGGGACCAGACCCAAGTCGTTTCCCCCCCCGTGAATTACCACCACGTTCGGCAAGGGCTCCTCCGCTACCTTCCGAAACAATACCGTAATAATGTGCTGCCAGTCAAACCCCCGATAACCGAACCAGAATAACGCCACCCGATCCTCAGGAAAGCCCAGCTGTGTTCCGTGCTTCTAACTGCGGCCCTCCTCCTTGCCCAATGGATATACGAATGGCCAATTATCCACACCGTCCAACCTAAAATAAAACATAACAGTGAAGAAACATCACCAGCACAACCCAAATACCCACAATCAACCACCCCTTCACACCAGCCTATCTGGCCGTACATAAGAGCGAAACCTGAGAGATTCCCATCTCCCAATTTGTCTAATCCGCTCATCCCCTAAACCCAAGCGAGCCGCTTCGGTCGCCGCGCCTATTCGGAATGAATGTGTTCCAAACTGCATGGGCTCCAGACCCAACTTCTGCAATCCCAAACGGAAAACCCGCACAAATTGGAAGCGCGACAGTGCCGTGCCGTCTGCATGTATGAAGAAACAACCGCTCCCTATCGGGCGTAGTTCCAAAAACCCGGCCCCACTTGCCACCGGACACAACCCCGACCCTGGTAAACCAAACAACGTGACCATGGAACCTTTACCAAATACATCCGTCTTTGATTGAATCAGGTGGATCAACACCCTGTCCCTACTAACCGTCACATCTTCCAACCTAAGCCCACCAACCCCTTTCTTGTTGGCACTAAGCAACTCACCAATCCGAAACGCCCCAAAAAAGGCCCACGAAAAAGCCACTGTAAATAACGCCACTTCAAACACAGAAAAACATATCTCAGGTAGTTTGTTCACTAACCCCTGTAACACTGTGAAGGAGACTGGTCTTCTCATATCCTTCGTCTTCTTACCTTTCCTGTATCCCCGAACCGCTTGCCTCACTATAAAATGCTTCGTCACATCCTCCCATCCATTAAACTTAAACAAAAACGCCAACGCTGACATGTACCTATCAACCATTGATGGCGACGCTTGCTTTGCGAACAACCGGCATAGGATCCATAACAGTACGTCCATCCGATTGCTCCCAGGGCCCATCACCCCTACCTGCTGCATCGTGTCTTCCCACACTTGCCAGACCTTAACATAGGAGAACCAAGTTCCAGGCGCCAGAGACTTCTTTATGTACTCCCCAAGCAAGACGTCCCGAGCTCCCACATCTCCGCCGGACAGGCTTGACCCTCTTCTTCCGCCTCCGGCGCCGCCTCCCGAAAACGCTCCCACTGTAGGCGAGACAGCGCATCAGCGACAACATTGGTAAGCCCCGGTATATGCCGAGCGCGAAACATAATATTAAAAGACATGCACAAGAGAACCAATTGCCTCAACAACCGTACCACTGGCCATGAAGAAGCCGATAATCCGTTGATAGCCTGCACCACTGCCATGTTATCCGAATTGAACACCACCCTCTTATTGGCTAACTCCGGACCCCATAACGCCACTGCCACAACAACCGGGAAAAACTCCAAAAAGGCCAAATTCCTAATCAAGGGGCTCGCTTTCCATGCCTCCGGCCACCCCTCCGCGCACCATTTACCCGCTAGGTACGCCCCAAAACCGATGCTGCCCGATGCATCCGTAAACAAACCCACGGCCGTGGAGGTTCCCAACGGCTCCCGAAAAAACACTTTCCCGTTAAACTCCCTCAAAAACCTAGCCCATACCTCCAAGTCCTCTCTCATGTCCACTGACACCCTAATATAATGCGACGGTTTTCTCACCCCGCTTGTCGCCCGCGCCAATCGTCTGCAAAAGACCCTCCCCATAGGGATCACTCGGCACGCAAAATTCAGGCTCCCTATCAACGATTGAAGTTCACGCAAGGTGACCTTCCTCGCCTTACCAACCGTGTCCACTAGCCGCTGAAGGGCATGTAATTTGTCCCCGGGCAACCTGCACTCCCTCCGTACCGAGTCGATCTCCAAACCCAGGAAGCTGAGGCACGTAGTGGGCCCCACCGTTTTGTCCTCTGCTAACGGCACCCCAAATGTGTGCGCCACCCACTGGAAGGTCCTCAACACCTGGCTACAGCGCTCCGTGCGTGGTGGGCCAACGCATAAGAAATCGTCCAGGTAGTGCACCACCGCACCCCCAGCCGATTCCCGTCGTACGACCCACTCCAAAAAGGTGCTAAACCTCTCGAAGTAAGCACACGAGATGGAACAACCCATAGGCAAGCATAAGTCCACAAAATACCCCCCATCGAAATAGCACCCCAATAAGTGATGACAATCCGGGTGTATGGGAAGCAGCCGGAAAGCTGCCTCCACATCCAATTTCGCCATTAGAGCCCCTTGTCCCGCTCTCCTAACCAACTCGACAGCCTTGTCAAATGATGTGTAGGAAACAGAACACAGGGCCTCGTCGATATCATCATTAACCGATGTACCTTGTGGGTGCGATAAATGATGGATCATACGAAATTTACCCGCCTCCTTCTTGGGGACTACCCCAAGTGGAGACACCCGCAAACCAACCAACGGCGGGGAAGCGAATGGTCCCGCCATCCTCCCTAATTGCACTTCCTTACATAACTTTTCCCGAGCTATGCTCGGATGTTCCCCCACTGACCGAAGGTTTTTACATAACCCACCCGCAGCCCTTTCTTGAAACGGAATCCTGAAACCCTCTGTAAAACCCAGCCGTAAAAACTTTGCCACCTCCTGATTATCGTATAGTTTTAACCAAGGCAGCATCGCGCTTACCTTCACCGGCGACGCTCCCAGCTGCAGCCGCAGCTGGTGATGTGCCGACAACCCCTCCTCCCAAGTTCGGCTTACCTTTTCGGAAGCACCTGGAAACTCCGTGATTACCCCCGCAACCGGAGCACTCGTGCTTAAATCTGCAAGATGCACCCCACTTGCATTGGCCCTCATTATAGAGCCAGCAGAAACCTTTCTTCTGACCTGCCGACACGGTACCTGAGCCCGTGCCGGCCGCTCCGAGAAAGGGGGCACTTTTCTGTGCCATCATCAGCCTCATCCACAAAGGCAAGTCCATCTGGTCCCACCGCATGGACGGGTTTGCTGCCAATCGCTGACGAAATTGTTCGTCATATTTCCACCATGCTAAACCCCCATAGGTCCGATATGCGTCCCCTATCCCATCTAAATAACAAAAAAGCTGCGAACAGCGATCCGGGTATTTTTCCCCGATCACGCTCGCCAAAATACAAAAAGCCCTCAACCAGTTCCCAAAAGACTTGGGTATTTTCCTCCTCTTCCTTTTTCGCATCCTTTTTATCCTCTTCTTTCAAGTCTAAAAATTCCTCCAGGGGAAGCAGGGAAAATATTTCCACGAACTCCCCTTTCCAAATTTTTTCCTTAACCTCCACCTTTAAGTGGCACCCTAGCGGTCCCGCAAAAGACACATGCACGTTTTGCCGTGCCGCATCTGTTACTTCCCCGCAGAGAACGACATGCTCACCCACGCCACCCGTCGCTCCTTGACCCGTCCCCGCGGCGCCCTCACCCCCTTCCGGCTCCGCTGACGCTGCGGCCTTCACCCCTGCTGCCCGACCGCCGTCCGCAACCCACACTTTCTCAAACTGTGTCGGAGACCCCCCGTCCCCAGACCATGAATCTAACAGAGATCTTAAACATCCAAGTAAGCTTCCCGAGTGTGATGCAGTTGGAGACTCACCGCTCAAGCCCCCGGCCGCTGCTGGCCGCGGGGGCGCCACTTTTTCCACCACGACAGCTGACCCAGAAGGAACCAGGGGACGCCGACTCCTGCCCGCCTGTTCGTGTGTTGCTCTCGTGGGCGTCCTACTCAACGACCTGCAAGGAGAATACAGCCTGGGTGATCTGTCCGACTGCAGCCTCACCCGCCCTTCATTCCCGTGATCAGACCCGTCCTCACCACTTCCCTGCCTGCATCGTCCCTCCCGCTCGCTACTTCTCCTCCTCCGCGCCGTGTGGATCCTCTCAGACGACCCTGACTCACTGCGCCGGCGCCGTAGCCACCTGTCCCGAGAAGCTGACCTCCTCCTATTGCTCCGGTTCCCTGCTGGGCTCCCGTTCCCATGTCTCCTTCTGCCTGCAGACCCTGACCTGCTGTCCCGCCATTCTGCCCTTCCGCGCTGCCATCCTCCGCCATTCCCTCTGCTGGCGCTCCTCCTATCGAGCCGCTCCTGGGATCGACCCCTAAAGGCCTCCCGCCCACTGCTGTCCTGGGTGCCGCCGTCCTCCTGGCCAGTCACCCGCCTGCTGCCACTCCGCTCCATACTGCCACTCCTCCTGTCTCCTGGGTCCCCAGACTTGCTGATGCTGTGCCCGTCTCCCCTTCTTCCCAAGCTCCTGGCCATGCTCCTCTGATCCCTTGGATCCGCAGCGCTATCCTTCCTGCCTCCAACTCCAGCCACCTCCTGCTGTGCCCTGCTGACCTGGTCCCTCTCTCCAACCTGTGAGACCGCTGTCCTGCCACTGCCAGCCCCTCTCAATCCCTCCTGCCCCACAGTGCTGCCCCCAGGGGGCGACTCACCGGGACGTCCAGGGCTGCTCCTGGGTCTTGCAGCCGAATCCCCTCCGTCCTGCTCCATTCCGGCACCAGCTGTCAGCTCCGCCTGCCCGCCCGCCGCCATCCGGCAGGGGGCGCCCTTCAAGGGAGGCCTCCTCCTGGCCTGCAACCTCACCGCCCCGGCATTGCGCCTAGCTGGCGGTCCCGGCCGACGACTCGCTCCACGTCCCTGCTTTCCGGCCGCCGCACTGCTTCCCGCCGAGCTCCTCCTCCGTCTGGCTGCAGGACCCGCTCCAGGACTAAGCCGCTGGGGCGGCCTAGCTCTCCTCTCCGGCCTCCGATCCGGCACCGCATGGGGGGGAGCAGACGTGCTCGGAACCCCCAGCTGCTCCTGTAGCCACGCCATTCCCTTCTCCTTCACCACGGACCGCAGACCCGACAGAAGTTCTTCCAATGACGCCATGCTGCACCTGGAAAAGAAGAAAAGTGGAGCCCAACCGACCTGCAACAATTTACAGGTAAGAAAGGCTCAAGTTAGAATGACTTAC
The DNA here is from genome assembly GCA_933207985.1 of Pelobates cultripes. NCBI lineage: Eukaryota > Metazoa > Chordata > Amphibia > Anura > Pelobatidae > Pelobates > Pelobates cultripes. Next base: position 10,292 of record CAKOES020000574.1, read on the forward strand.
CCTAAAATGGCCGCTATTTAACCTTCCCTTCTAACCCACGCCCCCCAGCACAATCACAGGACAGCCTCTTGACCTGAACTTCACCCTGCCTACTCCTGGCTCTGTCAAGGCCCACTCCTCCCTGCGTTGCTCCGTGGTTTCATTCTTGGGCACGCAACTACACTCTCTGTGTCTCTCCTAGGAAACACGGGTAGACACAATATGAAAGCAGTCTTAAACTAACACCTCCAAATCTCCATTCCCATATAGCTATATCAGAACACAACACAGAGCCTGATGGAACTACTAAAACAGTTATTTGCTAGGTTATTTGACTGGCATTTTTATCAGTATCACTAGACTGAGACAAACTGATTCAAATATAATTTAAAACAACACAGCAACATATAAATTAAACCACTTTCCAGTTAAGCTGCACACTTCACACATTATCACAGTCACCATTTACACAGAATAAACAGTTAACAGCTGTACTCAGAACATATTATTGTAAGGTATACCAATTTTAGTTTGTATTAGATTTATTTTAGGAATTCTTATGTATATATTCTTATTAACTTCATTACTTTAATCTACTATAGTATTGTATATAGAGAAAGGATCCATTTATATAGCGCGCTCATAACTCAAATATTTGTATGAAACTTCCATTAACTAATCTGAGATGATACTGCATCAACTTAAATCTTATAGAAATTGAGCAAACATTTGGACCAGATTACACAGACATGGTTTCACCAGAATCTTACAGAACTCTCAGAGACTTAAAAAAAATGTATAGACTGGTCAGTCTCCAAGAGCCTTAGTAACACAGGTAAAAACCTTTGTCCATGATCTCTGATCCAGGCTATATACCACAATTTAAAAGAACAGAACACATATAATGTTAGACACAGAAGACACAAAACATATGCAGTAGTTATTACACTGGATCATTTAAAAGGAATCTGTTGCAATAAAAAAGGTTAGTTTACAGCGCAAAATGAAGCATGTGTTGGACCGCTGAAAATGTAAATGTTGCTCTTATTTACAAACAAAAATCATATTTACAGTATGGATCCGCTGCAACAAACACACAGGGCATGGAAGATGTGCTGATTGGTGTTCTATACAATTAATCCCATATGGGGAATTAACTTTCAAATACTAATGAAGTGACTTTTTGTCTCAGTTCTAAAAATACTGAGCTCATCATGCAAACAATGCAACACACTTACACTATCCCACTCTCATAGAAAGTGTAGTGGGCTTATGGTATTAAAGTAACAATCATACCAGGCACACAGATCCCATGTGAAATAACTTGCAATAAAACAGAGTAATAAACTTATACTTCTATGCGACAGAAAGAATAAAGCAAAAGATTTAAGTAGGTCTATCAGGCAAAACCTGCGAGCCAGTTCTTTTCTAATATACAGTACTGCTATCATATATATATGTATATATATTGGTCACTCAGGACCAGAACTTACATTTCCCATACTGCTGACTCAGGGTGGACACACTACTAACTTACCAAAGTGTGTCCCCAGTATAGACAATCACCCAATTGATGGAGGATCATTGTTTGCAATAAAGACATGGACACTACAAATGTGCTTTAACAAGATTCTCAGTGAGTATATTTTCAGGGCTAGCATATAAAGCAAAAAGAGTTTAACTATTTCATATCCTTACAGTCAGCACTAATGATTATAAACCTTATTTAAGCATAAAATACATATGAACAAGAAAAATTAACTACTTCATATTCTTGCATGGTAATTTCCCATTCCTAGGACAAATCTTTCAAACACTTATTCACACTCACAACCAGACTTAACTAATGACAATTAGAGGGTGGACAAGGTGAACCTGAAACTCTGTGTACACTATCATAGTATATTCACTTATGTACTAAATTCTCTGTCTATATCACTTTATAGACTTCCTTTTATCTGTCTAATTCTCTTATTAGACCTTCTCTAGTTCACTTACTAGAAATACATATATCTCTGTCTAGTTCCCTTACTAGACTAATTTAACGGGACCTTATGTAAAACTGAGTCACATAAAACACATGTACAAAATAACCTTTCCTAAAATGATGTAGACTTACAAAACCATGGGGATCATAGATTCAGGGCGTCAAGATAGACACAAGGAATTACTACTCACCCAAAATGGTTTTGGCTACAATCCCACTTCTGACACCAAGCTGAAAGGTAAATCTGCTACTCTGGTGACTCGGTCCCTCTGGTCACTATTCTCCAACCCTCGATTGTCAGCTGAATATTCAGGGAAGATTTTTATGGAAGCGTATTAACCAGACACACACTCTTTGCTTTCCATAATCTTCAAGTGTATTATAAAAAGGATGGCATATTTATACAGTATTGATCATGAACTTTGACATACATTGGTCAAAATATGCTTACAAAAGATAAACATTGCTAAAAGCGGAAATAGCTGATTTTTGCAGAAGACCACATTTCTTGTGGTCAAGCATGTCTTATTTTCCATGATACTTTTCTCGGAAGCATCAGGTCAACGTTACTTTGCGGATGCGTCTGTTGATTCAAAAGCAGAAGTGATAAATCAAAAATAACCTGTGGTATGTCTAGTTTTTAGCTCTTATGTAAATCTTAAGAAAGAGAATATAATATCAGAAATTATAGATGAGAATCATTAACCCCTTCCCTTCATCTGTAAGATACGTAATATGCAAGTACGTCTGTCTATCTAGCAATCAGTCTGTCTATCTCGTAGCCTCAAAGACAATCATTTTCCTTGCTATATACCCCCGATACATAAAGTGATGTTCAGAATTTCAAAGTTTATGACTTTTTTCAAATTACACAGATTCCAAATTTTTCCATGATACTTCCTTTTGCAGACTGCATGAAATAAAATTGAGTTTCGAGGGGAGAAGATGATTTATCAAAAAGCGCAAGAACATGAAATGCTGGATCAAGAAAGCAGGACAGGGTTGATCTGGCACAGCATGCAGGAAGCCAGGGGTTTAGATATGCAGCTAATGTTCAAGGAAGACGGCAGGTGAGCTACTAATTGAGAAAGAAATGAGAAGCTTAAAGATCGTCTTTTAGTTAGCTTCCCTGTCAGACAGCTATTATTGTAGCTCAACAGCAGAGGAATGAGCCAACAATACCAAGACTAAGGTTAAACTCATGGCATATCCTGACAATCACAAAGTTTGTGATGATTAAATAAAGAATAGGATACTACCGATACAGTAAAATACAATAATATTCAATGACCACATTCTAAAGGCACCACTTAACTTCTCAATCAAATGAACACCAGTCAAATAATAAGATAATGTTATTTGAAGTTAAAATGAAACCCTATGTCCAAAATGCATACATTGTATTGTAATGTAATGTAATTATTAAGAGTTGCCAAAAAAAAAATATAAAATATATATATATATATATATATATATATATATATATATAGATATCTGTACAAAAATGGGAACAGCTTGTTAAGTCTTAAAAAAAAACTACCTTTCATTAGTTGCAGCATTTGCCTCTCCAGCTAATGCAGATCCTCTCAATTTTGCTAAACACTTATTATTTAGTAGATTTACGCCCATTGAAGGTATGTATGTATTAAATTATGCAATTTTTCATTGGAGGAATATCTAAAAACAGCTTGCAAAAGTTGTAAATCTTTTTGTTCTAAGCCCTTGCAAGCAATTCCTCACATATATCAAAAGGCAGACTCTCCTACTGGTATATTAAACACAGCGTTTACATTTGCATATGGACCTAAAAATCTATTAATTTGCACATTGCATTGGCTCTGTGTATTGACACAGCATTGGCCTAAATCAATAAGAAAATGGTGTTTGCGCATGTTTGTGGTGGTGAGAAACGTTTAGTAGTAGGTCAAGACTTGAAAGTTTGAGCCCTTGTTCCTATCATGGCTTTGGCTCCTTTTTTACACAAAGCAGTAACTGAGCCGGTCAAAGCAAATTACAAACAAGTGCTTGCATGGACAAGGAGACGTACAGTTTCCCTCTATGACAAATTAGAGTGAATAAGTGGGCTTAAACCTTCAGCAAAAATTGGAAATTGTGCTGCTATAAGCCAAAGCCAGAATGAAAACTGGAGACATGGAGAGAGTGTACATACCTTCCTGTACCATAATCTATAGAAAGTTCATATGCAATTATGATGCTTTACGTGTTATAGTCTATTTAAATTACATCTATTTGAATGAGACATTAGTCATTGGCATTTTGCCATTGGATATCCATAACTCCCCCCCCCCCAAATTACCACACAAGAAAAAGTCAAACATTGAAAACTAGGGTCTTTGAGGCAACATAGCCACATGCAACACTATCTACTGTGATATGAAAGAACTGTGCAAAATTACAGTAGACGCCAAAGAAATGTGGATCCTAAAAAAACATAATTGAGGGTTCGTGACAGTAGCTATTTCTTCCCTGTTGTATGAAAAAATCATGTCTGAATCCTAATCTCTACAATCAAGCACCCACCTCTGCCCTAGAGAGCTGGCACACTGTGTATAGTAAATTTATTGTGTAATGGATGTGTTGTATGACAGGGTGACCAATTTTTATCTTTGACCAGGAATGCTTGTAAAACATTTATCTTACAGGGCAGAAACAAGTCAGGACAGATCTGCAGCATACCTTTTTATATAAGCAACAAAATTAAAAGACACATCCAGCCAATGTAGCCTACTCAGTCTTTAGTTTCATTTTGCAGGAGGCTCGAGATAGGTCAGCATTGTCATCATCTCATACCACCTACAACCGCAAGTACCATGTCTATGCATTCTTCAATCCCTGCAACAGATGGTGATATGCATTTACACAGTAGCTCAGACCTGTCTCTGGTGTGAATTGTGCTAGACATTCTGCTGATGAAATGCTTATTTCAAACAGTAGAAGCATATCTGTTAGATGCAGGGATGACTTGTGCCCTCCCAACCCTCCCCCATGCTTGCCACTCGTCCACCATGCTTACCACTCCTAGCTGTAAATCCCTTGAAATAACAGTTTTTATCTTTACCCCTCCTTAGGCCCAGATCCCCATACCAACTGCAAACAAGCCTCTTCAATTCTACTCGACTCAAAATTTTTTTAACTCCAACCTTAATATGAGTATATTTAAAGCTACAGATGCAGATGAAGAGAGAAAAATTAGAATAAAAGAGGTCAGAAAGGGAAGGATACAGTATATGTGAGGTCTTAAAATAAATGTCCGAGACATTGTGCAGGCATAGTTGGAATACAGTTAGCTAGAAAGCCCTTCCAGAAGTTTGATACTTAGATTCCTTCTGCTATTGGCCAAACTTTTGTGGGTTTTAGATATAGTAATAGGGCTCAATTATGACTTCGTCAGTAAGTAGCCACTAAAAGCCGTTGCTATTAAGCCAGTAGCTTGTAGTGGCTACAAATTGCCAGCTTTACAGCCTTGTTACAATTTTTCTGTGGCCTACTGCTAATAATGACTCCCACTACAGATAACACTTGAATATTAGCCACTTGCTATACAAGCACAGAAACAAGCACCTGAGCATGTGCACTTCACCCTGTGTGGCCAGCAGTGATAGGCATTTAATGGCTGGCCAGTAAAGCTTAGAGACAGAATATATAGGGAATTAAACATTGTTAACGTCATTACACTAGGCCACAGATGTTTTGGGGGTTAGTGGAAGTTGTTAACGAGTAGCAATAGGGTTGTAAATCAATCAAAAAGTAGTCTCTAGCAGTTAGTAATCCCATACAGAATAATGGGAAATATTGACAGAATGTTGATAAGAAGCAGCGTCATCGATATAAATAAACCATTAATTGGACGATTTTGTTTCCATTAGTTTTATGCAGTCATTTAATCTTTTTTTTAAGAGTCTGTCAGTTCTCTTGGTGATCCTCACATTGGTTACTGCAGTCTCAGTTTTCATTCAGGTTAATCACGTGAAGCTTCCTTACTTACAAATAGTTTTTCTATATAAATTGCATGGATTTTATTTCTAAGTTACATGCATGAGTTATTATTATGTGTTATATTGTTTTTTTTCTGCCAACAAATAAATCAAGCACAGTGTGTATACACAGTGTTGTTTTTGTTTTGCTATGAATTGCACTGCATGATAAACTATTATAAACCCATATAACTTTCAAATCCACTCCACCTCTGTTAATCATTCCTTGACAAACAAATGTCTTACCTAGAACTTCAGTCAGTTTCTGTGCTTTGCACAAAGGATCCAATAATAATATAATCCCGTCCTTCATTATAAAAGAGTCTGCAACTAGAGAGAGGAGAAATTGGAAAAAGTCTGGGCACACCTTTGGCATATGTGTCAGAAGCACAATATAATATGAATTTATATGTGTTTTAATGTGCATGTAAGGCCCATATAAGGTAATAAAGTTTAAATCTGATGGTATTTTGTTAATATACTTTTTGATAATTCCAAAATAATTACAGAATATCACTTACAAACAAGCAATGTATTTGACTAGTCGCATTTACAAAACTTTTTTTTTTTTTATGGTTCTATGCTGCACAATGACCATTCTGTTTTCTGGGTTTTCTTCTGCCATTCATGTGTTAGCTGCCTAGTATCTCACATGTAGGTTCACCATGGAACTGTCCTCAATCAGTGCATAATTGACTGCATCATGAGACATATTTGTGCTGCACTGTATAAACCTGGTCATTAAGCTCATGCTCAAAGCAGTTGTGCAGAGCTCTGAACATGGTTTACACTGAGTGGGGCTGATCAGACAAGCTGTCAGTCAATTTGCAGGGCCTGCTTTGTTAGACATATTATCCCTGAAACCTTTAAGGTGTAAAATACTTGTGCATTTTTCATCCCAAATGGCTTAATTTTGCATTTTTCTACATTCAATTCCATGACTGCCCAGTCCCACAATCTATCTAAATCCCTCTGCAGCAAAGTAATATTGTGCTCACATAGTATTACTTGTGGTAGGGGCATAAAAACCGAGGCAAGAGTGTAAGGAGAGTAGGAAGGCATAGCAAAGGTGTAAGGGGAGTATGAAGGTATAGCAAAGGTGCAAGAAGAGGGCAAGTCGGTTGAGGTGTGCAGGAACCGACGTAGCAGTAGGCTTGTAAATAAAGAGGGCCCACCCAGTAATGAGTAGAGAAATGTATTAAAAGGGAGAGGAGGGTGGGGTCAAGTAACGGTTAGGAAACGAAACGGGACAGGTGGAGGTGAGTAGTGGGCTTAAATAGGGGACCATGCCCCTCCCACAACTCCAGGCCAAGCCTTCCTATTTTACAGAGTTTTGTATCTTCTGCAAACACAGATACATGACTTTCAATGTCTATTTCATGATCATTTATGATAGCTTATTATAAATTTATCATTTATAATATGTTAAATAGAAGCAGTCACAGAACAGAACCCCGAGGAACACCACTTACCACTTGTGTCCTGCCTAAAAATGTAACATTATTGACAACTCTCCGTGATCTATCTTTGAACCAACAACAAGAATTTTCATCAAGACCAATTTCTTTTAGTTTGAACACTAACGTATTGAGTGGGACCATATCAAACGTCTTGGCAAAATTCAAGTAGATCACATCCACTGCAACACCCTGATCTATACTTGCAATGCAAATAAGTTAGACAGGACATTAGTTTCATAAAACCTTGTTGATTATTGCTAATTATAATGTTCTTCCCAATGAATTCCTAAATATTTTCCCTTAATAACTCTTCAAATACTTTCCCAACCACAAATGTTAAGCTCACAGGTCTATAATTTCCAGGCACAGATTCTGAACCCTTTTAGAATATAGGACCCACACCCGCATTTCTCCTCGAATAAAATTCCTGAAAAAAAAAATCTTTAAAGATTAAAAACATGGTCATGGTTGAATACCATCAGGCCCTGGAACTTTGTTTACATTAACTTTCTTTAGTTGCTGCAGAACTTTGTCTTGAGTTATCCATTTTTTTTGCAAGTCTTTTGCAGCATAAAGCTTGCCCTTGCCATATTCATCCATATCAAACAGCAGAAAAAGAAAAAGCCAGGCACGTGAAATAAAACATAATATTATTTTTTCTATAAGTAAAGCACATATATCACATAAATGAACAATTCACATAGAAGAATATTAAAAATACATAAATGTATATTTGGCATAGCACAAAATCCCAGTTGATATACTGTATGCACTATCGCTATCTCCTGGTCATTGACAGAGTAAAGTATGCAAGCTCATGATGATTTTGTTGGTTTTACCGGCAAGGTGTTTTTGCTATGGTAACAAATCACACAACACGTGTTTCTATGCTTTATCAGCTAATACCTCATCTAAAAGTGACTATTATCTTTGCAAGTTGATGTTATTAGTGGTCAGCTGCTAAAAAATAGTGAAAAATTGGCAACCAGTTGGCAATTGGTAGCCACTACTAGCTACTGTTATGTTCTCCTGCAACTGTCTAACAACCTACTTCGTACCCCTGCTTTTACCCTTTGTGTCACTATACCCCACTCCCTATAGAATGTAAGCTCATTGAGCAGGCCCTCCACCCACTCTCTTCCTGTACATCCAGTTGTTTTGTTACAATTACATGCCTGTTAGTCCACCCATTGTACAGCGCTATGGAATCTAATGGTGCTATATAAATCATAATAATAATAATAATAATGATAATAATATAGTGACAGCTTAAAGCAACTATTTACCTACTAGGTTGGAAACAAGCCCCATGGCATTCTAACAACAATTTAATTAACCACACTTTAGCATGTAAGCTCATTTCAGCAGGACCCTAATCACCTTCTGTTCCCGTACATCCAGCTGTGGAATATTTGTCCCTTTTAAAATAATATTTAATAATAATAAGCACACCCTCTCTGAATTGAATCAAATGCCTTCATAGACGGTTCTAAAATAATTCCATATGTTCCAGTTACTCTTTCCTTATTACCATTGCCTCTCCATTTATACAGTCCCCCCATTAGTTGTGGTGTTCAACACATTTTCATGAAAAGCAATTGAGTCTGACCCTAGAAGTTATGACAACTTCACATGAATGTAATATAATGCTCCGATGGGGTACAAAGAGAAATGACATACAGATTACTTGCCAAAAATGCATATTGTATATATTAATATAATTACGTGCTATGTTTTGGCCTTTGCCATGAATTGTTCAAGGTTTGTTTCCATGGTATTAAACAAATCAGATAAATAATATACAAACCAAATAACAAGAAATTAGACTGTAGGAGGTTAAAGGAACACTATAGTCACCTAAATTACTTTAGCTAAATAAAGCAGTTTTAGTGTATAGATCATTCCCCTGCAATTTTACTGCTCAATTCACTGTCATTTAGGAGTTAAATCACTTTGTTTCTGTTTATGCAGCCCTAGCCACGTCTCCCCTGGCTATGAGTGACAGAGCCTGCATGAAAAAAAAAACTGGTTTCACTTTCAAACAGATGTAATTTACCTTAAATAATTGTATCTCAATCTCTAAATTGAACTGTAATCACATACAGGAGGCTCTTGCAGGGTCTAGCAAGCTATTAACATAGCAGGGGATAAGAAAATCTTAATTAAACAGAACTTGCAATAAAGAAAGCCTAAATAGGGTTCTCTTTACAGGAAGTGTTTATGGAAGGCTGTGCAAGTCACATGCAGGGAGGTGTGACTAGGGTTCATAAACAAAGGGATTTAACTCCTAAATGGCATAGGATTGAGCAGTGAGGCTGCAGGGGCATATTCTATACACCAAAACTGCTTCACTAAGCTAAAGTTGTTCAGGTGACTATAGTGTTCCTTTAAGATATATATTAGACATGTGCATTAGGTATCAAATGAATTTGAATTCTTCAGAATTTTGGGTGATCAGCAGGTCATCTGAATTTGTTATTTCCAAAGTGCTATATGGACATATCAAAAACAACAAACTGGACAACAGGTGAGCATTTTTGTTTGTTTCGTGATTCGTAGTTCCATCAGTAGCACCTAAAAAAAAAGATGGTTGATGTGACAAAAAGATGATTGATGGTTAGGGGAGAGAGAGGTGACCAAAGAAGGGGAAAAAAGAAAGGGCAATAAAAAAAATCTATATATATTTAATTCATTTAGAATATGTAAAACTGCTAGTGTCCATATATAATCATTAACACTGACATAGAAAAATCTCAGAGCAAGTTAAAAAATCTTCCGTAGAGATGCACAGAACCTGTGTAGGTGACTACTATTTATTAGATACTTACAAGTATTAATAGCAAATATTTACACCATGAATCCTGTGCCTTGTGCATATAACTGGTGTGTTGCAGGTGAGCTAGCTATAGGTTTTGAGTAATAGCTGTAAGCCTGTCAAGAAAAAGAGCAAATTTAAAGTGTTAATAGATGCATCAAAAAACTATACATTTATACATTGTAAACCAAGTCATAACACATATATGGTTTATTCACTAAACAGCAATTTGAGCAATGTTTACCAAAATTATGATGGATATGAGGGGACAGGTGTGTGTAACTTGTGTAAATAGCAACACCGATTATGGGAGGGCTCACCTGGAAAAGAGGCTGGCACACCCCTTGAATGGGCTTGTTTGGCCTTCTCCCAAGCTACAGGATCTTGAGAACCTTGCTGTAATGATTGTTGCAGGGGACTAAGGTCACTGCACAGTGAAAATACATCTAATGTTGCTGCCCTACGACTGGTCCCTGGTGTGCCACATATGGGGCACCATGGAACTAAGTCAGGACTAAATCAAGACTGTTGGGGTGTCTGATGCAAGAGCAAAAAGGCCATATTCACATGTGAGAACTGTACATACAAGTTGTTTTCCACCGTTAGATTTTGCATTGCGAAAACTGAAACTGCAAGCATCCTGTAACTAGGACACTAGGTGGTAGCTTGTATGCTCAGTAATATTTTTGGGAAATTAACTTGAAATACTCTTACTAGTACAGTAAAACAATTACAAAAGTGGAGGAAAATATACTCGTAAATTGGTGGTATTGCGAGGCGATTTCGCAACACGTTAACTGGCAAATCTAATTGCGTTGAAAGTTTGAAGGCTTTATACCAGAAAATAGTTTATGCTTCAGGTGTCAAGTTACACTTCTATTATTTTTTTTTTAGCAAGTTAGACTAGTAAATCTCAAGGATCTTTTAAAAAATGTGTAAAACATATTTATTACTAACATTGGTTTTCTTGCACACTCATAAATTGAAGGATTGGTTTGCAAGTAGGCACAGTCTAAAGATGTTAAAGGAAGTCAGAATTCAAAAGTGCTAAAATGCTAATATGTCCAACTCAATATTGGGACTAAATATGTAGGTAATGTATGCCTTTACTTTTTTTTTAGCATATTCTGTGATATGTTATAATCAGAAATACTTATACAATAAAAGTGAGGAAAAGTTATTAGACAATTGAGCTGAGTGACAGTGTAAGCTGTCAAAATCATAAAGTCTGCTCTTCAGGCATGACATATATTGGAAGATGAAATTAGTTATTTATATATACCCACAGGTTTAGAATATTACACAGTTATGTGAGAAGAAAATTAGATTGCATGTGTTTTGTATGGGTTTATGAAATATGACTGTACTATGTACTGTAAACTATCTCTGAAATTTTAAATCTATTTTGCCTGTAACTTTTACGTTTTTAATGGGCTTCCCAGGGTGGATTTATCACCAATGCATTTTTAAAATGCATTGTAGGTGTTACAACTTGTAAACATAATAATAAAAATAAAATAAAAATTGTGAGAGTCTAGAGAGTATGCACTGGGCACCTATTATCTCCTGTAGGTATACATGATAGTCTAAAATGCTTATCATGCTTTAATTACTTGAAAATGATGGGGGTTACACCACATGCCATCAGGAGGGCCTGATTACAAATAGACCAAAGATCAATTTAACATAAAAAAATAGACTTCAGACAAATTACAATTCATCCAAACTTAGGCTGGTCAGCTGGTCGTCTGAATTCCATAACTCCAAAGCATCATTTAGACGTATAACCAATCAAATTACTTCAATAATTTGGAGTTCTGCCTTTAGAACCAACAATATAGAGAGATTATTAATGTGACAAAATGGTTGATGGTTAGGGGACAGCCACTAGATGCTGGTTTTATTCACAGATCAAGTGATCAATAGAGGGAAACAATGAGGAGCAGTAAACAAATCTATATTTTTATATTATGTATTTCATAAAAATGAAAATATAGCTTTTTTATGCTCCTCCTCTTTTCTCTATTGGTTATTTTTTATTGCACTGACTGGCCCATTTTTGTACCCTTTTGTGTGCTCAACTCATTTACCTGAATAGTTTGCATTGATAATAATAAGATAAACTCAACTGCTACATGAACAACTATCGGATTACCCAAAGTAAATTTTATTTTCAAATTATATAATTCCGTCAAACCTTTTTTTCTCTGTGTGCCCTTTCAGATTGAGTTGGTAGGGCTTCCTATTATTAAGAGAGACTAACACCTGGACTGTGGCATGCCGGAGGGGGATCCATGGCAAAACTCCCATGGAAAATTACACAGTTGATACAGAGTCTGGTTCACAATCACAATGAATATGGATTGACACCTGACATATGACATATTGACACCTTGACATATGGATTGACACCTGTCCTCAGAGCCCCTGATGCACACGGACACAGAGCAGAATAGAGACTGGTCCCCCTACATAGGGTCACTTGGCAGATATGGATTGACACCTGTCCTAAGGATCCATACACACTGACACAGAGCAGAATAGAGACTGGTCCCCCTACATAGGGTCACTTGGCAGATATGGATTGACACCTGTCCTAAGGATCCCTGATACACACTGACACATAGCAGAATAGGGAATGTTACCCCAACATCGGGTCACTTGGCAGATATGGATTGACACCTGCCTAAGGATCCCTGATACACACTGACACAGAGCAGAATAGGGAATGTTACCCCAACATAGGGTCACTTGGCAGATATGGATTGACACCTGTCCTAAGGATCCCTGATACAC
>CAKOES020000575.1:0-23261 GCA_933207985.1 Pelobates cultripes
CATACTGACATACAGACACACACACACAGACATACTGACATACACACATACAGACGCACACACACACACATACTGACACGCACACACACATACTGACACGCACACACACATACTGACATACACACATACATACAGACACGCACACACACACATACTGACATACACACATACATACAGACATGCACACATACACACATACATACAGACGCACAGACATACACACACATACATACTGACACACACACACACACACATACATACTGACACACACACACATACATACTGACATAAACACATACATACAGACACACACAGACATACACACACACATACTGACATACTGACATACACACACACATACACATACAGACACACACACACATACAGACACACACACACACACACAGACATACTGACATACACACATACATACACAGACATACATACTGACACACACACACACACACACATACTGACATACACACACATACATACTGACATACACACATACACACAGACAGACATACTGACATACACACACATACATACTGACACACAGACAGACATACTGACATACACACACATACATACTGACATACACACACACACACACAGACATACTGACATACACAGACAATGTTTTTTCTTATTTTTAGCAATGATTATAGGGCACTTGTGGATTGAGGCATTTTTTCTTATTTTTAACCATGATTATTGGGCACTTGTGGATTGAGCACTATGATTTTTATTTGATTTATTGATTTTTTTGATTTTCACTTTTCTATCCTCTGCTTCTTTGCCTGTTTAGTTAGATTACCAGGGAGAGAGGCTTTTAATTTACCTTGTCAGTGTTTTAGACACTGACTTTCTCACTATATACTGCATTCTCTCCCTATCATATATTATAGACAATACTCTCTCTTTCTAGCTCTGTCTGCAATTTTACTCTATAGATGCTCATTTATGACTGAGGGTCTGGGACTGTGCTTAGATTAATATAGCACTTTACTATGCATAAGATGTGTTTCTTATTACTAGCACAGTACAGATTTTTTTAAGATAAGGCAGAGCAGTATTTAGAGTTAATCTGGAGATAGCCCACTGTTAGGGAATTGGTTTGGGTTGGATCTCCTCATATACAGGGAGTGCAGAATTATTAGGCAAATGAGTATTTTGACCACATCATCCTCTTTATGCATGTTGTCTTACTCCAAGCTGTATAGGCTCGAAAGCCTACTACCAATTAAGCATATTAGGTGATGTGCATCTCTGTAATGAGAAGGGGTGTGGTCTAATGACATCAACACCCTATATCAGGTGTGCATAATTATTAGGCAACTTCCTTTCCTTTGGCAAAATGGGTCAAAAGAAGGACTTGACAGGCTCAGAAAAGTCAAAAATAGTGAGATATCTTGCAGAGGGATGCAGCACTCTTAAAATTGCAAAGCTTCTGAAGCGTGATCATCGAACAATCAAGCGTTTCATTCAAAATAGTCAACAGGGTCGCAAGAAGCGTGTGGAAAAACCAAGGCGCAAAATAACTGCCCATGAACTGAGAAAAGTCAAGCGTGCAGCTGCCACGATGCCACTTGCCACCAGTTTGGCCATATTTCAGAGCTGCAACATCACTGGAGTGCCCAAAAGCACAAGGTGTGCAATACTCAGAGACATGGCCAAGGTAAGAAAGGCTGAAAGACGACCACCACTGAACAAGACACACAAGCTGAAACGTCAAGACTGGGCCAAGAAATATCTCAAGACTGATTTTTCTAAGGTTTTATGGACTGATGAAATGAGAGTGAGTCTTGATGGGCCAGATGGATGGGCCCGTGGCTGGATTGGTAAAGGGCAGAGAGCTCCAGTCCGACTCAGACGCCAGCAAGGTGGAGGTGGAGTACTGGTTTGGGCTGGTATCATCAAAGATGAGCTTGTGGGGCCTTTTCAAGCTCAACTCCCAGTCCTACTGCCAGTTCCTGGAAGACACCTTCTTCAAGCAGTGGTACAGGAAGAAGTCTGCATCCTTCAAGAAAAACATGATTTTCATGCAGGACAATGCTCCATCACACGCGTCCAAGTACTCCACAGCGTGGCTGGCAAGAAAGGGTATAAAAGAAGAAAATCTAATGACATGGCCTCCTTGTTCACCTGATCTGAACCCCATTGAGAACCTGTGGTCCATCATCAAATGTGAGATTTACAAGGAGGGAAAACAGTACACCTCTCTGAACAGTGTCTGGGAGGCTGTGGTTGCTGCTGCACGCAATGTTGATGGTGAACAGATCAAAACACTGACAGAATCCATGGATGGCAGGCTTTTGAGTGTCCTTGCAAAGAAAGGTGGCTATATTGGTCACTGATTTGTTTTTGGTTTGTTTTTGAATGTCAGAAATGTATATTTGTGAATGTTGAGATGTTATATTGGTTTCACTGGTAATAATAAATAATTGAAATGGGTATATATTTGTTTTTGTTAAGTTGCCTAATAATTATGCACAGTAATAGTCACCTGCACACACAGATATCCCCCTAACATAGCTAAAACTAAAAACAAACTAAAAACTACTTCCAAAAATATTCAGCTTTGATATTAATGAGTTTTTGGGGTTCATTGAGAACATGGTTGTTCAATAATAAAATTAATCCTCAAAAATACAACTTGCCTAATAATTCTGCACTCCCTGTATAGCATTTACACCTGTTAATAAAGCTGATATTTAGGATTGGGTATCATACCTTTATATGGATTTGGATTGTTTGCCTACATGGTGTCTATATCTGACTTGCATATTAGCATATGTATCACTTGTATATACTTTGGTTTATTTATTATGTTTAGGTCTCAATAATATAAGATTATACATTTTTTATGCCAATATACAGTAATAACTATATTACTACACATATATCCAGGGGATGCAGCTGATCTCGGAGCTTTGGATGCACTGAGACTAGTGGCATCAATTTCTTGTTTGTTTTTTATATTTTGTATACATTGCGGTTAAGCCCCTTGAGACCCCTGGAGTCTCTCTGCGGTACTTAAGATATTGGGTTAGACCTGTCACTATACCATCTTTTGGGTTTAGTGTATGGGTATATACCTATATTCTTATTTTCGTTCTCTACACACACATACATACTAACATACACAAAGACATACCTACGGACATACATACACACACATACATACTGACATAGACACAGACATACACACATGCACAGACATACATACTGACATACACACACACACAGACATACTGACCAGTGATGTCCCGAACGGTTCGCTGGCGAATAGTTCCTGGCAAACATCGCTTGGTCGCGTTCGCCACGGATGGCGAACATATGCGCTGTTCGGTCCGCCGCCTATTCGTCATCATTGAGTAAACTTTGACCCTGTACCTCACAGTCAGCAGACACATTCCAGCCAATCAGCAGCAGGCCCTCCCTCCCAGACCCTCCCACCTCCTTGACAGCATCCATTTTAGATTCATTGTGAAGCTGCATTCTTAGTGAGAGAAGGGACAGTGTAGCTGCTGCTGATTTGATAGGGAAATTGATAGCTAGGCTAGTGTATTCAGTGTCCACTACAGTCCTGAAGGACTCATCTGATCTCTTTTTAGGGCTAGAACATCAGTCTGCTTTTTTTTTCTGTGTAATGTAATTGCAGTTGCCTGCCTGCCAGCCTGTGTGTCAGGCTCACAGCATATACTGTGCCCACTTGCCCAGTGCCACCACTCACTCACTGGTGTCCCAATAGCTTGCATTTAAAAAAAACAAAACTTTTTGTACTGTAATATAATAGCAGTCAGTTTCCTTCACGCGTGTGCGTTTCAGGGCCTGCCATGGCACAGTGTCACACCAGTGCAACTCATATCTGGTGTAACAGTAGTGTACATTTAAAAAAAAATTTTTTTTGACTGTAATAGATTGAATAGCAGTTAGTTGTCTGCAAGCGTGTGTGTCAGGCCTACAGCGTCTACTGTGCCCACTTGCCCAGTGCCACCACTCATATCCGGTATCACAGTAGCTTGCACGCATAGTACCACTAATCGAAAAAAAAATGACAGGCAGAGGAAGGCCACCCTGCAGTGTTCAGAGGCCATGTACCCTGAACTCGAAAAGTTCTGAGGACAGAGTTGACTGGCTAACACAGGACACCCAATCTTCTACAGCTTCCGCTCGGAACCTTGACGCACCATCCTCCTCCAGCTTAGCTTCGGGCACCTCTCAAGTTACCACTCGCCCGCCTGCCACCACCACCAACACTAGCACCACAGCAGCTTCACTTGGTATGTCAGAGGAGTTATTTACACATCAGTTGGAAGAAATGAGTGATGTGCAACCATTATTGCCAGAGGATGTAGATAACAGGGATATGTCTCAGTCAGGCAGCATTACACACATGGACGTACAGTGTGATGATGATGATGTTGTAACCACTGCTGCTTCCTTTGCTGAATTGTCAGATACAAGTGAAGCGGTTGATGATGACGATGTGGATGTCACATGGGTGCCCGCTAGAAGAGAAGAAGAACAGGGGGGAAAGTTCAGATGTGGAGACAGAGAGGAGGAGACGAGTTGGAAGCAGGGGTAGGTTGTCGCAAGGAGCTAGTGGCACAGTCAGACAGCATGCATCAGCACCCGGGGTCAGCCAGACAGCACGCCAATCAACGCATGCTGTTGCCACCACCAGTGTGGCTTTTTTTTTGTGTGTCTGCCTCTGACAACAGCGATGCCATTTGAAACCTGTGCCAAAAGAAATTGAGTCGTGGGAAGTGCAACACCCACCTAGGTACAACTGCTTTGCGAAGGCACATGATCGCACATCACAAACGCCTATGGGATCAACACATGAGTACAAGGAGCACACAAACTCAAAGCCGCCATCCTCCTCCTGGTCCAGCATCTTCAGCCACGTTAACCACTGCTGTCCTCCTTGCCCAACCATCCGCCCCTCTGTCTCTCGCCTTGAGCAGTTCCTGCTCATCTGCCCACAGTCAGGTGTCTGTCAAGGACATGTTTGAGCGTAAGAAGCCAATGTCACAAAGTCACCCCCTTGCCTGGCGTCTGACAGCTGGCTTGACTGAACTCAGACAAAAATGGGTATCTTATTCCTTGTGATGCTTGTTGAGGGACCTCATTTCTATAGGTTGCTGCTTTTATACTTATTTTAGTTTCTTTTAGATTATTTAGCGCTGAACCGTTATCCATTTGTCCTATTGACTGAACTCTTAGCCCGCCAGCTTTTACCATACAAGCTGGTGGAGTCTGAGGTGTTCAAAAAATTTGTAGCTATTGGAACACCGCAGTGGAAGGTACCCGGACGAAATTTCTTTTCACAAACGGCAATCCCCAACCTGTACTCGATTGTGCAAAAGGAAGTAATGGCATGTCTGGCACACAGTGTTGGGGCAAGGGTCCATCTGACCACTGATACCTGGTCTGCAAAGCATGGTCAGGGCAGGTATATCACCTACACTGCGCATTGGGCAAACCTGCTGGCGGCTGCCAAGCATGGAATGCGTGGCTCTGCAGAGGAGTTGGTGACACCGCCACGACTTGCAGGCAGGCCTGCTGCCACCTCCTCTAGTCCTCCTACTCCATCCTCTTCCATAACCTCCTCGGCTGAGTCCTCTTCTGCTGCTGCGTCTTGCTCCACATCAACGGCACCCCCCAGCTCCCCAGGTACTATTCCACATCCTGGATATGGCAGTGTCACACCTTCTTGGGGTTGACTTGCCTGAAAGCAGAGAGTCACACCGGACCAGCACTCCTGTCCACCCTGAATACACAGGTGGATCAGTGGCTGACTCCGCACCAACTGGAGATCGGCAAAGTGGTTTGTGACAACGGAAGAAATTTGTTGGCGGCATTGCATTTGGGCAAGTTGACACATGTGCCATGCATGGCACATGTGTGTAATCTGATCGTACAACGCTTTGTGCATAAGTACCCAGGCTTACAGGATGTCCTGAAGCAGGCCAGGAAGGTGTGTGGCCATTTCAGGCGTTCCTACATGGCCATGGCGCACTTTTCAGATATCCAGTGGCGAAAAAACATGCCAGTGAGGTGCTTGATTGGCGACAGCCCGACACGTTGGAATTCAACACTCCTAATGTTCGACTGCCTGCTCCAACAAGAAAAAGCCGTTAATGAGTATTTGTATGTAAGACAGCCTCTGCCGAGCTGGGAAATTTTTTGCCATGTTACTGGACGCTCATGCGCAATGCCTGTAGGCTCATGCGTCCTTTTGAGTAAGGCACCATCAGCGACATCATACCATTTGTTTTCTTCCTGGAGCGTGCCCTGCGAAGAGTGCTGGATCAGGCCGTAGATGAGCGTGAAGAGGAAGAGTTGTGGTCACCATCACCACCAGAAACAGTCTTATCAGCATCGCTTGCTGGACCTGCGGCAACGCTGGAAGAGGATTGTGAGGAAGAGGAGTCAGAGGAGAAATGTGGCTTTGAGGAGGAGGAGGAAGACCAACCACAACAGGCATCCCAGGGTGCTCGTTTTCACCTATCTGGTACCCGTGGTGTTGTACGTGGCTGGGGGGAAGAACATACCTTCAGTGAGATCACTGAGGACGAGGAACAGGACATGAGTAGTTCGGCATCCAACCTTGTGCAAATGGGGTCTTTCATGCTGTCGTGCCTGTTGAGGGACCCTCGTATAAAAAGGCTGAAGGAGAATGACCTGTACTGGGTGTCCACGCTACTAGACCCCTGGTATAAGCAGAAAGTGCCTGAAATGTTACCGAATTACGGCAAGTCGGAAAGGATGCAGCAGTTCCAAAATCAATTAAAAAGTTTGCTTTACACAGCGTATAAGGGTGATGTCACAGCACAATGGGAATCTAACAGGGGAAGAGGTGACAGTAATCCTCCTCCCACGACCACGCCGGCAAGGACAGGACGCTTTACAGACGTGTTGTTGATGGAGGACATGCGGAGCTTTTTAAGTCCTACGCATCACCACAGCCCTTCGGGGTCCACCCTCCGAGAACGACTCGACCGACAGGTAGCAGACTACCTCGCCTTAACTGCAGATATCGACACTCTGAGGAGCGATGAACCCCTTGACTACTGGGTGTGCAGGCATGACCTGTGGCCTGAGCTATCCCAATTTGCGATAGAACTTCTGGCTTGCCCCGCTTCAAGTGTCCTGTCAGAAAGGACCTTCAGTGCAGCAGGAGGTATTGTCACTGAGAAGAGAAGTCGCCTAGGTCAAAAAAGTCTAGATTACCTCACCTTTATTAAGATGAATGAGGGATGGATCCCGAAGGGACTGACAGTGGGCGATACATTCGACTAAAAAAGGCCTGATGAGGGGGACGTAACAGGGTGTCGCGGCTGCCGGCCCGCCGCGTGATATTTAAATCCCTAGCTCACCCCAGTACCTTGCCCTCTCGTGGTTTCCTGGTTTCCTGAGAGTGCTTTATCATTGTGAATCTGATTTCCTGGTATCCTGATCATGGCTTTTCCCTGGTTATTCTGAATTCTGGTTTCCCTGACTTGGCTTGTGTAAACGGTATTGTGTATTTTCTGGCTTCCTTGACCTCGGCTTTCCCTTTGACCATTCTCTGTCTCTAGCGTATTAGTCCGGCCATTCTAAGGTCCGGTTTACGCTCTGTCCTTTTATTTTCCTTTTCTTGCCTATGTATATGTTTACATAGTTTCTGCGTGCTGGACCACACTAGTAGTCGTGACATTGGGATTAAACTGATAAGAATAGTACTACTTAACACACCACTCCTATCTGGTGGCACATTAGATTGCACGCGCAGTGCCCCAAATTTGAAGTAGGAGGACCGACCAAGCATCTTTTTCCATCTCCCGGTTCCTAAAATCGATGCCATATACACGTCCCCTGATAGGGGACGTAACAGGGATTAAACTGATAAGAATAGTACTTCTTAACACACCACTCCTATCTGGTGGCACATTAGATTGCACGCGCAGTGCCCCAAATTTGAAGTAGGAGGACCGACCAAGCATCTTTTTCCATCTCCCGGTTCCTAAAATCGATGCCATATACACGTCCCCTGATAGGGGACGTAACAGGGATTAAACTGATAGGAATAGTGCTACTTAACACACCTTATAATAATGCAGAGAGAAGCAACACAGAGAGAGGAGTCTGAAGAAGAGGAGTCAGGGGAGGAAGGTGGCTTTGAGGAGGTGGAACACAGCAGGCGTCCCAGGGGGCTTGTTATCACCTTTTGGGGACCCTTGGTGTTGTACGTGGCTGGGTGGAGGAAGAGACCTTCAATGACATCAGTGAGGACAAGGAACTGGACATGGCTAGCTTGGTATCCAACCTTGTGCAAATGGGGAGTTTGCGGTTGTGCAAATGGACTGTTTGCGGTTGTTTGCGGTGCGTTAAACGGGGAGTTTGGTCTGTCACTGTGAAGCGGGCGTAACCCTTAGACTACCTGATCGATACAACATCAAACCTGATGTTTTAAAGCACGTTATTCCAAACAATTTAGGAATGTTAGGTGATTTATTCCCTTTATGGATTAAAACCAGACTCTGCATCAACTATGTAATTTTCCATGGGAGTTTTGCCATGGATCCCCCTCCGGCATCCCACAGTCCAGGTGTTAGTCCCCTTGAAACAACTTTTCCATCACTATTGTGGCCAGAAAGAGTCCCTGTGGGTTTTAAAATTCGACTGCCTATTGAAGTTTACGGCGGTTCGCCTGGTTCGCCCGTTCGTGAACATTTGCGGAAGTTCCCGTTCGCAAACCGAAAATTTTATGTTCGCGACATCACTAATACTGACATACACATACATACTGACATACACACACACATACTGACATACACACACATACACACAGACATACTGACAGACACACAGACATACACACACATACATAGTGACATACACACATAAACACATACATACTGACATACAGTGTTTCTGCATGGGTGAGTGTGTGTATATGACTCTGTGTGCATCAGTCTACATGGGTTAGTGCGTGTGTGTCAGTTTGCATGGTCAGTGTGTGTGTTAGTCTGCATGACTGGCCGTCAATTCCTCCCAGCAGCACTTGCAGTGTAATCAGAATTTTTTTTAATTGCGCAATTACCCGGCCGCAGCGCTGACCAGGGCCCCTGGAGAAATAGGGCCCATCTGGTGGCCCTAAATGCTTGGGCCACCTGATGGGCCCCGGTGCAGCTGTACCTGCGACAGTTTCGCCGCTCCACGTGGGGGCCGGGCCCCCCAGGGCCGCCGAGCCCATGACAACCATTATGGTTGTCACCCCCTGATGGCAGCCCTGCCGTACAGTATATTCAGTCAAATAATGTTGTTTTTTTTTCTATTGGGAGCAAATTAGCATTATGCTGACTGAATATTGTGCAATATGGGTTCTTATAACAATGTTACAGTGCGTTATGACTAAAATGTTCTCAGGGGTCTACAATAGAAGATTTGAGGGCAATGCTAAAAGAATCCGTTCCGGAAAAAAATAAAATCTACTGTCAAATATATTTTCCATAGAACTGATATCTATATTATTCAGTAAAGGATAATAACTTTATTGTAAAAAGTAAAGCAATTCACTCTTACTGTATTTCTTGATGAACGTGAATAATTGATTGAGGGATGCTATTTTGAAGATTTGTATGAGATTTTAATTAATGGCTTCTAGTGTGCTATATAAAATGCATTTTTAATACTAATAAATCAAATGATTAATATCTGTAGTTAAGTTTTGTCTTTTTACCTTTCTCAACGTTCATAGTAAATAGTGTGACCTACATTTATCAAGCTGTGTTAAAAATGAAACATCTCCAAACAAGAGTTTATTTTAAGGGAGTAATTTATCAGTGCCTAAAAAGGTTGTAAGAACACATACAGCACAGTGACTTTTGCTTACTACAATTTTTTTGTGTTTAAAATATGCCTCTTATAGTTTTATTCTACAGCCTGATATTAAAAACCCATTGGGCTCTATATTTAAGCTAAGACATGTTAGCACGTTAAACTTCGTTTGTCACAAGACACGCTTTAAAGGAAAAAAAATAAAAATAAAAATCAGAGAAATTAAACTCATATTACAAAAGAGAAAAGGTGAAAGGTGGCGGAAAAAAATTTGCCGCCCCATTTGCTTCACCCCATCATGCAGACTAACACACACACTGACTCAAGTAGACACACACGCACTAACCCATGTAGACTGATGCACACAGAGTCATATACACACACTTACCCATGTAGAAACACACATAGACACACTGACCCATGCAGACACACACTGATCTATACAGAGAGAGAGACACACTGACCCATATAGACACACACACTGACCCATATAGACAGACACTGACTGAAGCAGATTAACACACATTCTCTGACATACCTTACCTTCATTACTGTTCATTCCCTGCGCCTGGCTGCCCTTTCTCTGCACATTTCCTCCTGTCTCTGCACATTATGCTCCCACACATTATGCTCCCACCCACTTCTCCCCATGTACTGCTCGGGCGCATTGAAGCACCCGCGCAGTGCCGCAATGCATGCCTAGGAGGGGGGGCCTGGCTTAGTGGACTGATCTGTATGCAGCCGGACCTGTGTCCGGCTGCATACTAATGAGCAACAATGTAAGTGCTTCCGAGCGCCCGGTAAAAGGGCCGGCGGCATGCTCACAATAATCAAACTTGTCAGGACCCTGCATTATACAAATCTTAAATTAATTCCCTATATTTCAAAGGGGCTGGTATGTATATACACATACAATGTATATACACATATAATGAACAGAATTGCTTTTTAAATAAACAAATTAGGTGGAAAAAAAGTTTTCACTCACAAAATGTACAACCACAAAATCCTAGCTGTAGGGAAATTCTTAAAAGAAAGGAGCAATCGTCTTTCGCCTGTGGGAGGTTGCGTTTACTTTGTTGGCATGCTGCTTTAGCAGGACTTTTTATAACAATTTGATTATTTAAATTGTTGGCGTGTTTTTAATACATATCTGCTTTTTGATACCTGTTGGATGGAAGTCCAGATCCTGCATCTATGGTTGGGGAGTGCTACCCATATAGTACCAATCTGTTGCACTCAGAGCTGGTTTTCTAAGGCTCTGGAAAATGTGAGTGCAATTGCTTTCAAATACCCTATATGCTTTTACACATGAGATATTTTGCACTGTTTGCTGTTTCACTATTTCATTTCTCAGAGGATATATACCAGTCTTCTGAGGGTCTACATTAAAATGTGGTACAACCTAAATAGACAGTGACTGCTCCTTTCCCCAGAGCTGTAATTTTGTGGCTCTATATTTTGTGAGTGAAAAGAGAGAGATGTATATAAAGATGCAACTTAATTCTACTATATGAATTATTTAAAGTATTTAATGGTTTTGGGATGAGTCAAATTTTTATTTTGGGACTAGGTTGTTCTAATAATAACCAAAGCTATTTAAATAAGCAATAGACTTTAAAGGGACACTATAGTCACCGAAACAAATTTAGCTTAGTGAAGCTTAAGTTGAGCTTTGATTAAATACAGGATGCTCCTGTGGGGTCTAGCTAGCTATTAGCAGCGCAGGATAATAAATTCTAAATTAAACCGAATTTACATTAAAGGAAGTATAAACATTAGATGACTCTTTACAGAAGTAGTTCAGGATGGCAGTGTGAGTCACATGCAGGGAGGTCTGACTAGGGCTGTATGATCAAAATGATTTAACTCCTAAATTATTTATTTATTTATAAAATATGTTACCAGGATGGATAAATTGACATTTCTCTCGTTTTCAAGTATGTCCTGGCAGAGAATTGAGCAGTGAGACTGCAGGGACATGATCACCAAAACTTTTTCATTAAGTTAAAGTTATTTTAATGACTCTAGTGTCCATTTAAAGTATTTGAATACTGCAGGCTATTTTAGAAAGCAATCACATTAATTTGTCACAATTTGAAAAGACATGCACTAAGATTTGTATTGGGCATAAATTGAATAAATTGATTATTCTATCACTTTAAATTAATGCTGTAAAATATGTATTGAAAAACTTTCTAAAAGACCGTTTTATGTATTAGGTAGAATTTAGATAGTGTATTCCTGAGGCCTTTTGTCATTGTAGACAAAGATATTTAAACTGAGAAAGATGCTGAATGATCAGTCCCTTTGCAGGCATTAAACATTTAAAACATAGTACTCAATGCACTTCCCTCTAGTGTTGCAGTCACTGTTTGAACCAAATTTGACTGTACCCACAGGAATATAGAAACATAGAAACATAGAATGTGACGGCAGATAAGAACCATTCGGCCCATCTAGTCTGCCCAATTTTCTAAATACTTTCATTAGTCCCTAGTCTTATCTTATAGTTAGGATAGCCTATGCCTATCCCACACATGCTTAAACTCCTTTACTCTACCACTTCAGCTGGAAGGCTATTCCATGCATCGACTACCCTCTCAGTAAAGTAATACTTCCTGATATTATTTTTAAACCTTTGTCCCTCTAATTTAAGACTATGTCCTCTTGTTGTGGTAGTTTTTCTTCTTTTAAATATAGTCTCCTCCTTTTACTGTGTTGATTCCCTTTATATATTTAAATGTTTCTATCATATCCCCCCGTCTCGTCTTTCCTCCAAGCTATACATGTTAAGATCCTTTAACTTTTCCTGGTAAGTTTTATCCCGCAATCCATGAACCAGTTTAGTAGCCCTTCTCTGAACCCTCTAAGGTATCAATATCCTTCTGAAGATACGGTCTCCAGTACTGTGTACAATACTCCAAGTGAGGTCTCACCAGTGTTCTGTACAATGGCATGAGCACTTCCCTCTTTCTACTGCTAATACCTCTCCCTATACAACCAAGCATTCTGCTAGCATTTCCTGCTGCTCTATTGCATTGTCTGCCTACCTTTAAGTCATCAGAAATAATCACCCCTAAATCCCTTTCCTCATATGTTGAGGTTAGGACTCTATCAAATATTCTGTACTCTGCCCTTGGGTTTTACGTCCAAGATGCATTATCTTGCACTTATCCACATTAAATGTCAGTTGCCACAATTCTGACCATTTTTCTAGTTTACCCAAATCATTTGTCATTTGGCTTATCCCTCCTGGAACATCAACCCTGTTACATATCTTAGTATCATCAGCAAAAAGACATACCTTACCATCAAGACCTCCTGCAATATCACTAATAAAAATATTAAAGAGAATGGGTCCAAGTACAGATCCCTGAGGTACCCCACTGGTGACACAAGTCCAAGCTTCGAATATATTCCATTAACTACAACCCTCTGTTGCCTGTCACTCAGCCACTGCCTTACCCATTCAGCAATATTTGAATCCAAACTTAAAGATTGCAGTTTATTGATAAGCCTTCTATGTGCAACAGTGTCAAAAGCCTTACTGAAATCTAGGTAAGCAATGTCTACTGCACCACCTGATCTATAATTTTAGTTACCCAATCAAAAAAATCAATAAGATTAGTTTGGCATGATCTCCCTGAAGTAAACCCATGTTGTTTCTGATCTTGAAATCCATGTGTTTTTAGATGTTCATCAATCCTATCCTTTAACATGGTTTCCATCACTTCCCCACTACTGAAGTAAGGCTTACTGGCCTATAGTTGCCCGACTCCTCCCTATTACCTTTCTTGTAAATGGGCACAACATTCGCTAACTTCCAATCTTCTGGGACTACTCCTGTTAGCAATGATTGGTTAAATAAATCTGTTAATGGTTTTGCTAGTACACCACTAAGCTCTTTTAATAGCTTTGGGTGTATTCCATCGGTCCCATTGACTTATTTGTCTTTACTTTTGACAGTTGAAATAGAACCTCTTCCTCTGTAAACTCACGTGTAATAAATGACTCATTTATCCTTTTTTCTCAACTGAGGTCCCTTTCCTTCATTTTCTTCTGTAAATACCGAACAAAAATATTAATTGAGGCAGTCAGCCTGACCTTTATCCTCTTCTACATACCTTCCTTCTTTTGTTTTTAATCTAACTAATCCTTGTTTTACTTTTCTTTTCTCATTTATGTATCTAAAAAATGTTTTATCCCCTTTTTTACTGACTGTGCTATTTTCTCTTCTGTGTGTGATTTGGAAGCTCTTATAACTTGCTTAGCCTCTTTCTGCCTAATCTTATAGATTATTTTGTCTTCCTCACTCTGGGTTTTTTTATAATTCCTAAATGCTAACTTTTTGTTTTTAACTATTTTGGCCACATCTGCGGAGTACCACAGTGGTTTCTTGAATTTTTGCTTTTACTGACAAGCCTAATGCAATTTTCTGTTGCCTTCAATAGTGCAACTTTTAAATAATCCCATTTTTCTTGGACTCCATTTAAATTTCTCCAGTCTGATAATGACTCCTCTACCCATATTCTAATTTTAGAAAAGTCTGTTTTTCTAAAGTCTAAAACTTTTGTTTTTGTGTGGTGTGACTCAGTCACTGTTCTTATATTAAACCACACTGACTGATCACTGGATCCTAAACTTTCACCTACAGTAATATCTGATACCAAATCTCTATTTGTTAACACTAAATCCAGTATGGCCTCTTTACGAGTTGGCTCCTCAACAACTTATGTTAGAGACAATCCCAGTAGGGAGTTTAGAATATGTGTGCTCCTGGCACAAGTAGCTAATTTTGTTTTCCAATTTACATCAGGAAGATTAAAGTCACCCATGATGATAACTTCCCCCTTCATTGTCATTTTAGCTATTTCCTCAACTAGTAGATTATCTAACTTCAATTTGTCCTGGGGGCCTATAAATCACACCTACACGAGTTACTGTGTGATTACCAAATTCTAACGTAGCCCAAAAACGAACTCTATGTTTGCCTCACTAACTTTTATTAGGCTAGATTTTATGCTATCCTTCACATACAAGGCCACCTTCCCCCTTTCTTGCCTTCCCTATCTTTCCTATATAAAGAGTACCCTGGTATTGCTATGTCCCAGTCATTTTTCTCATTGTACCAAGTCTCAGTAACAGCGACTAAATCTACACTATCAGTTGCCATTATTGCCACAAGTTCATGGATCTTATTCCCTAAACTGCGAGCATTTGTAGACATGACTCTAAGCTTATCATTTTTTAACACACTTGTTACAGGCACCTTCTGTCCTTGTTTTGGGGGACAATTGGATTGATGTTTTATCACCCTTTTGCCCCCCCTCCTAGTTTAAATACATCCTAGCAAAACCTCTGAACTGCTCACTGAGAACATTTGTTCCCTTTTGAGAAAGATGCAAACCATCTTTTTTGTACAGCTTATCTCCATTCCAAACAGAGCTACCATGAGAAATAAAGCCAAATCCTTGCTCCCGACACCATTCACCAAGCCACAAATTAAAGTCCTTAATACGCATCCGCCTGTCATTCTGAGTGTTATGCACAGGCAGAACTTCAGAGAATGACAGTGTGGAAGCAACCTGCCATATATCATTGGCAAAAACACTAAAAACTTCCTTAACCTCTGAAACCTCATTGCAAGCCAAGTCATTTGTCCCTAGATGGACAAGTACATACAATTCCCCTTCCTGCTTTGCTTGCTTAACAATATTACAGATACGTCTCCTGTCTCTGTGAGCAGTAGCTCCGGGAAGACACCTCACAAGACCATCATTGTCCATCTCCACACCTCTTATAATGGAATCCCCCAACAACAACTGCTTTCTATTAGGCCTCACCATAGTCTCCAAGCCGGTCTCCACAACACCACTAGCCTCAGTGCCTCTCTCCACAACACCACTAGCCTCAGTGCCTCTCTCCACAACACCACTGGCCTCAGTGCCTCTCTCCACAACACCACTGTCCTCAGTGCCTCTCTCCACAACACCACTGGCCTCAGTGCCTCTCTCCTCAACACCACTGTCCTCAGTGCCTCTCTCCACAACACCACTAGCCTCAGTGCCTCTCTCCACAACACCACTAGCCTCAGTGCCTCTCTCCACAACACCATTACACTCTGAAAGTGTAGAAAATGAATTATGAAGAGCAACAGACTGTGCAAAATGCCTTTTATCCACAACTCTAAGTCTACCAGATCCTACTGTAATCCATCTGCCTTTCCTAGTATGTCTCTGCGGCAGTGGCTTTGCAGCAGTTCCAGTCTGAGTTTCTTCACCAGATAATTTACAAATCTCAGACTTCAAAAAATACAATCTCCTGCCGCAAGATAGAGAACTGTCTACAGATTAGACAACAACCAAACCTCCAAAAACTGGAACGTGAAACAAATGCATAGCAATTGTTACACTGAACTAAACCTGCCATTCCAATTATAAGAATAATATAAATCGAACAAATCTTAACTTTTGTATTTATCCTCCTGAATACCTCAGATTACCTCCAGGTTATCTCCAGAATATCTCCAACTACACACTTAGAAACAGCACTCTCCAGAATATCTCCAACTACACACTTAGAAACAGCACTTAGAAGTAGCACCAAGCTATGTTAGACAAGCTAATGACACCAAGCTTTATATAACTCCTAAAATCACCACCCACTAGGAATGTTTAACACCTGGGTAGGCCTCTGCTTATTTGCAAACAATAGCTAATTAACCAGCAATCAATAGCAAGTAACTAGCTTAATCAAATCAAATGCCTTATAATTACCAACAGGAATTCAAACCTTGTGCAATCAGTAGCCTTTTCCTACAGATGAATCTTACCTGTAACAGTAGAAAAGAAAGCTCTTAGCACAACTCTTAGACAGTTGAAGCTTCTGTAAAACTCTCCAGAATATCTCCAACTACACACTTAGAAACAGCACTTAGAAGTAGCACCAAGCTATATTGCTCAGGATAAGCCACTCTGGAAATTTAAAATAATCAGTCCAGAAATACAAACAGAATATGTGTAGAGAATGAATAGTCCGTTGTACTTTCATTCTCCTCCCTTTCGCTTGACCTCTGTCTTCACCTTGATTGGATATTGATGCAACTATGTCTTTGTAATGTTTAATTATCATTTCAAGCAATAATGTACTTGGTTTTCATTTAACATTATTATTTATATGATCTCATTAAGGTTGAAGGTACAATATCTAAGAATATAAATTGACTTTGTCCTTTATACTAAGAAAAGCTGCAATTTCTATAACTCCTGGAATTGTGGCTTTTGTCATTGTAGTAAATGAAATCATGATAAATAACGTCAGTGTTTTTACCCTTGATAACCTACTATAATGAAAATATATTTAAATGAAAAATATGCATTAGTAGGAATTTGCTAGCATAATCCTTAAAGGGACATGCGAAGCACCAAATCTCTTAAATTAATTAAGTGGTTTTGGTGTATAGATTATGCGCCTGCATTTTTTACTGCTCAGTTATCTATGGATCTTCTTTTGTAGTTTATCACTGTTAAACAGATGTGGTTTTTTTTTTGTCACACACTTATATATTGTGTGGTTTACAAAGTTTCATAGCTCCAAAGAGACGTGTGTCCATTCAAAAGAGTGCAAAAAAACCAGCTTAAAGCACTTCAAATTTTTCAACAAACTAGGAAAAAAATTCCTTTTTGACGGCAGAATGTCGTCAATTTAAAATTTATATTATTTGTAGTGGACTGCGAGTAACCCGACTGGTTACCTCCGCTAATTCCCTTCCTTCAGCCATTCAGGAACCATTTCAGAATATCCAGAGACCCATTTCCCCCCAGTAATTGGACGACACACAGTTCTGGAGGTACAACGCAATTTTATTGAGCGACACACGGCTTTTATGCATAGCCCCATGCAAGGGGTCTTCAACTCACACAAACAGGGGTTGTATTCCAGGATCCTCTACACGAGGGAGCCCCAGCGTGGGAACTGGGGGGAGAGGGGCCGCTGTCCCTTTGTCTCCCAAATTCGAAAGCTTGCCGCTCAGACGAGGGGTCTCCAACCCAGTACAACGGGGGGGTCCTCATCCCAAAAGCCTCTGTGCCTGGGAGCCAAAGCGTGGGAAGAGAGCCCGTCTCTTTGTCTCCCAAGCACAGAAAAACCCACCAAACTCATCAGTGCCAAGTGCCCCCACCAACCTCAGGCGACCTCACACTGGCCCATTCTCCGATCAATCTCCATTCGCGAGGGTCCTGGTCTGAAACCTGCAAGGGAAGCATCTCCTTTTGGGGTACAAATGCTCCCTCTAGTTGGCGTTCCTCGGTACAAAATGGAGGCCACCAAGGGTAGCACCTATTAATTACTTCCCTTGTGGTTTCACACTTATGTTGCCAGTGCGAAAGTACTAATTAATTGGTGGGAGCGTTCTAATGGGACACTGGGGTGGTCCTTGTTTGGGAGATGAATGAGTTGGTAAACAATCCACAAATGCTCCCCCTGGCTGGCGTTTGCCTATACAAAATGACGGCCACCCAGGGGAGCACTCATTAATTGCCTCCCATGCAGTTTCGCAACTATGTCCGAGATGAGAACATTCTATTGGAACGTTCTAACTGGTATTCTAAATGGGATATCGGGTTGTTCCCATTCGGGAGTCGAAGAAGTTCCTCTCGCATGAGCACTACCAAACAGGGAGCGGGTACAATATACGAAACACAGGTGAAAAACACACAATATAGAAGGAACTCCACGAATTTGCGTGTCATCTGCATAGAAATTATACTGGAAGCCGAAGGGAGGCAATGTAGATTGAGAACAGTAGGGGACCAAGGACAGACCCTTGGGGAACACCAACAGAGAGGAATTGGGGAGAAGAGGCAGAGCCAGAGAAAGAAACACTGAATGAGCGCTGGGAGAGGTAGGAAGAGCACCAGGAGAGAGTGGTATCTCGTAGACCGAGTTTACAGAGGATGAGAAGAAGTTGTTGATGATCAACTGTGTCAAAAGCAGCAGAAAGGTCGAGGAAAATTAGGATAGAGTAGTGGCCATGGGATTTAGCAGTGATATGATCATTGTATACTTTGGTCAGAGCTGTTTTAGCAGAGTGACGAGCGCGGAATCCAGGTTGAAGCGGGTCAAGCAGAGAGTTGGATTCGAGGAAGTCTGTCAATCTCGCATACACAACTCGCTCAAGGATCTTGGAGACAAACGGCAGTAGCAAGATAGAGCAGTAGTTGGACGGGGAGTTAGGGTCAAGGTTGGGCTTTTTCAAAATTGGGGTTACGGTTGCATGTTTGAAGGGTAGAGGAAATGTGCCAGATGAGAAGGAAAGAATAAAAATCTTAGTAAGAGGCAGAGCAAGAGAAGGAGACAAAATGACGATGAGATACGAGGGAATAGGATCAAGGGAACAAGTGGTGGGGCAAGAGGAATGAAGCAGAGCAGAAACCTCTTCTATTGTAGCAGGTGCAAATGAGCGTAGGACAGCTGAGGAAGTGTGGTTGGGGAAAAGTTGGTAGTGGATGGAGAGAGATGAGAGATCTCTTCCCCGATTGTTTTTCCTGATCTGTTCCCTGATTCCTTTAATATTGTGTTTTTACAAGTATGCAACTAGTTGCTGTTTATAAAACCACTTTTTCAG
The DNA here is from genome assembly GCA_933207985.1 of Pelobates cultripes. Taxonomy (NCBI): domain Eukaryota; kingdom Metazoa; phylum Chordata; class Amphibia; order Anura; family Pelobatidae; genus Pelobates; species Pelobates cultripes. The sequence continues at coordinate 19,460 of CAKOES020000575.1, forward strand.
GTAGAGAATTCCAGATTCCACATTTTTTTTTTGGTGTGGGGGCAAATGAGCAGATTAGACTTCAGCTTTTGAGGGTGAGAAACCAGCAGTTATACAGTTAGCACTATTCACTGAAGTGAGAATTCTCATTGAATTTAAAATTTAAGGTTAAAATATTGACCCTAATTTTAGAAAAATGGACTTCCATAGATTGACATGCCTTTTCCCTCCGCTGTGTGGTTGAGAAGATCCGATACACTGGACAGAACGGTTGTGGGGATGCCTGTTAGTCACGTACTCAGGACCTGGAGAACGGTCCGTGGATTTGAGCACATATCACCTACGCCAAGTCCATTGATACCTCTTCAACATAATCAGTACCTAGGAGATGGGTTACCACCTTGTGCCTGGTCTTTCATAGACAAGAATTCATCCCTATGCGTACATTTCTTGGTACCGATGATGTGTTGAGATTACGGAACATCATGGAAGAGGTGGCCCCTACGCCCCTTATCAAATTTCATCACACACAGCTATGACATTACTACAGAAATATCCCAGATAGGGCAAGATTGCACAGAAACCTAACCTGTTCTGAGGAAATCTGCAAAAGCAGATCCACCCTAGAAAAGGCTATACCTGTACTTTATCAACATCTACCGGTGAAAAAAAAAAAAAAAAAACTATAAAAATTAGTTTGAAGAGGCTCTGGGAAGAACTACTCAGCAAAACGTTGACCAACATGCAGTGGGAAAAAGTTTTAATTCTGAGCCATAAGAGCTCAGTCAGCTCAAAGTACCAAGAAACAAATAAATTATTATCGGCATGATATTAAACCCCTCCCTCCTCCATCAGATTTTTCCATTAGTTTCACCTCTCTGCTGAAAATGTGGTCTCACTGAGGAGACAATCAAACACATATGATGGAGCTGCCACAAAATAGTCTAAGCCGTGCAACTAGAGGGAATCCTCCCACAACTCCCTTTTCATACTCTTCTTTTACCCCGCTTATATATATCTTCTCATATTTTAAACCTTCCCACAGACATAAATAGCCCTGGGATAGACACAAGCATATGATGGGAGACATTGCTTTAACAGTACTAAACTGCCCAATTGTGAAGACGCATCAGATAGGAAAGGTTTGTTCTTTAATAGCACGCAGACCTTCTAGCTCATCACCTCACCCTTGAGGAAGCAGTAGCTGCGTATCATACGCCTTTCTCCTTATCATATCTCTTAGGCACAGAACTGGATATAGCTAGAATTTAAAGTAGCAATGAGACACAGGGCAACAGACTCCCACTCGGGACCAATCTGTAGTTGTTGGATGTATTCCAGGACATCCAACTGCGTTTGATATAGATATCACATCCGGTTTAAGCTTTGTAACCGCTCTTGTATCATTATAATATGTGTACATCATGCCTACTTATGTACTGTTCCTACATATTCCGAGACCTGCGTGTCTCTCTGTTCTTTACTACATCTTTGACAAAATCTCATTAAAAACTGTTTTTTTTTTTTTTTTGTTTTTTTTTTGAAAAATTCTTTGTTAGGTAATATATTCTAGTTTTAGACTAACTTTATTTTGTATCTAGCAACTAGTACTGCTAGCACTAGAAAGCACTAGAAAAAAACTTTGATTGGGAGATTGTCATACATCCCAATGTGAGACTAATTTACCAATATATAGTGGTTTCCTTCGTTTTTTTTTTGTTAACTGTTTGGAGGAAAGAAAGTCCTATTGCGGACTGTGGTATCTGAAAAAAAATATTCCTTTTGACTAGTCTGCGCCATTAACCCTAGAGCAGGGGTAGGCAGTCTTCATCACTCCAGATGTTGTGGACTACATCACACAGCACTTACCTGCAAGAAAGGGGCAGTGGACTTGGAACAACTGCCTGCAGGAACGAACTGAAACAAAAGGATTAATGGAAAAGGAAAGGGTGTGGCAACATAAAACAAACATGTAAAGGAATGCAGGATACTAGGAATTCCAGGAGCGGAATAAAGGAATGAACCCAGAAAACCCAGCATAAAGAAAACCAGACACAGAATAGAAAACCAGAAACAAACAAGAAAAACTAAACAAGAATTGTATAGAGAGGACTGGATACCAGAAGCCATGGTCAGACATCAGAACAGAGCAGAGCAGGTCCTGACAGATACACAGCCAAAAACCCAGATAGGTTAATCAAGTGAATGGTTGAACCATAAAATTGAGTAACTTATCACGATAAGTAGACAACTCCACTAATCAGCATGTCATAGGAAATTAAGTGAATAGAGCTGGAGGCGGGGGTGGGGGGTGGGGTTGGTGGTAACATTGGAGCTAGCATTTCTGGGAGATCCCAGAGTCGGCCCATGTAGCCTCAACATTATGGACCTTGCTGTAAACAAGGTTTACGTACCAGAGAGTAATTGTTATGTCAAAGGGAAACCTTTATAACTCTGAAAAAGAGTCCCCAAACAAGCATAGGAAATACATGTAAAGGGAAAAATATTTAAAATAGAAAGAAGCAAATAATAAACACAAAAATAAAATGTCAGGTGACCACTACACTGGAAACGTTACTGGTCGCAGGAATAAACAGTACAACTGCGGCTGGGTTCCAGACTGTGGTTGTAGAGGTGACGCCTAGCGTAGCAAGGGCTGTGTTCATTTACGATGTGTCAGACACTTTGTAGTCGGTACCCTGGTGTTGGAATAGGAGTGAGTGTATTTTACTTCATTGGCAGAAAGTATGGATGTCAGGGGTCGGAGAGGTCTGAAAAGAAGGAGAATTCCATATCTTCTAATTTGTATGGGGTCTTTCCTCTTATTGCATTCATGAAGGCAGTTTTGTCTTGCCCATTTTGAAATTGTAAAAGAAGATCACTGGTATGTGAGTCTCCGAGTGAAGTGTGGTAGTTCTGCTGTTGTGATACTGTCAGCTATTCCTCTTATCTTGAGGTTTTTCCACCTCCTTTTGTCTTCCATGGCTGCTAGTTGGTGAGTTAGGGTAGCTTGGGAGTTGGTGAGGTCAATGACCTGTTTTTGGAGCTCTAACACTTGAGCAGTGTGTGTCTGTGTGGTCTGTTCCACATTGGCAAGTCGTGAGGTGAATCCCTTTACATCCTACCTGGCCTGAGAGATCTCTGCAGAGAGGATCTGACTGAGGTCAGACAGCAGATTAGTAAGTATTGCTGTAGTGACAGGGAGGGGGGGGTGCGCATCTGTTAGTTGCGGGACTCCATGTTGTGGAGTGGGGGGCCATTGGATAGATCTGAAAAGTCATCCAGATCCGCGGCCTCCGCAATAAATCCACAATATCTGTGGTAAATCTGGCCGATCGGGCCGGGACTTCTTTGACTTTTGTCCCATCGTTACAGGTACCAATCCCGATTGTCAGCTCCCTTGTAAGTCCGCTCATAGAGCTCAAGGTCGGGCTCTTTTGTGCCGTGGTAGTGGAGAGGCGGGGACTTGCATCTGCTCAGGCTGAGAGCTAGTTCCGCCCCCTATATCCCAATATATTTTATTAATAAAAACATACCTTCTTGTCACAGGTGCCTCATTACAAGCCCTATTCAACCTTGCACTGCAGAGAGTACCAGGAGGATGCTAGAGTAGGCAGGACATGCTAGAGTAGGACCTGCCAAGAATGGGGTATATTAACGTTGTGGCAGGCTTATTCAATTTATGGCCATATACTGTGGCTAAACCCCCATTTGTTTTTGCCTTGGTGAGGTTTTTTTAAATAAAACTATTATATTCTGTGAACTTGAAATTGCTGTATAGTGAATGAGTGATTGTGCTGGATCTTGCATGTTGTGTGTGTGT